>BGPR01014776.1:0-38340 GCA_013235015.1 Araneus ventricosus
ACAGTTGACAGCATCATATATACAGTTGACAGCATCATATATACAGTAAAACAATGTTTAAACGTTTCTCATTTAAGCCTCGTTTCATTGCATTTCCTATTGATTCGTATTCATCGTAATGATAAAGTGCTTCGTTTATACGACTCAAAGCTCCGGTTATACGTCGTCCCCCCCCCCTTCTAAAATCCGCAAATTTTCTACCTCAGTTATTATGCCTCCGTTCTTATTATTTTAATATTTTTTTTAATTAAACAAACTGTGTGCACGTGAATCATATAAAATAAGAAATATATAATTAGCACTCAAGAGATGCAATAAAAGTAAGGTTTTTCCTCACTTTTATGATGCGTGTTTAATTTTAAAATTTAATTGTTGGTTTCAATACTGTAGTAATATAATATACAGTAGAGTCTCCCTACAACGAAGTCTCCCTACAGCGAATTTCTCCCTATAACGAAATTTTTAATCGGAATGTTAAATAACATTCAAAATATTATCCATAAGACGAAGTGGTTGTCTACCTATAACGAATTTTTCAGACCTTTATCTTTTCGATTCTTGCCATTTTTTAAGAAAGTTGCTAATTTCTGATCGCTCACACGTGCCTGTTTCTGGAACCACTCGCATTGTTCATTCCAGCGATAACACATAACAATAGAATGCTATGTGAAGGGTAATGCAGTTGTGGGGACCTGGGTTTCTACACAGGGAGCAACATTTCTACGGGTCAAGATTCGGGATGGAAACAGCAAATGGATGTGACAATACGCATTTTATGTTTATCCGTACTAGTACATATTATTCTCTAAATTGGTGACTTGTCTTCACTTTTGAGCATTTTATTTATACAATAAAAATTAGTGTAATTTTAACAAATTTATAATAAATATTACTTCATTTTTAATTCAAAATCACAATTAAATAATTTTGAACTCATCGCACATACTAAAAGATTTGTAACATTTACTTAAATAACTGCAAAAATCTCTAATCTCCGTATAACGAAATTTTCTCTATAACGAATTTTTTAATTGGAACCAAGCGATTTCGTTATAGGGAGACTCCACTGTAGTTTTATGTAAGCCGCACCCAGCACTTGTACAAAAGTGCAATGCCGCGACGCAATAACCACAAGGAAGCCGCGGCAAGAAGGGGGGGGGGGGATAACCCCTCTGTGCAAGGAGGGTGCGGCCCTTGGAGGTGGCTAAACAACTTGCTTTTTGTGCATTTTGCTATCGTTAAACAGTCGAACGAGCGAATTCGGGAGCTAATACAAGATAAACCAGGGGAAAAGTTAATTAAACCAGCGGGAGTGGTCTCCCCTAAACTTTCTCGTATACTCCTAATACATGTAGAGAAAACTAGAATAATAAAAGACGTCAAATAAACTTCCGTCGCAAGTAAACCAAAGTTGGAACCACGCGTGGTTTGAAGGATCAAAACAAATTCAAATCCTCTGCTCATTCTTTTGCGCAACAGGACCTGGCGAGACTCCCTAAATGTTTGCTTCCTTACAAAATCACTCCAGAATTTGTTTTTGGCAAACTGCCAAGTTTCGGAGCGTCCCTTCCTTGCACAGGCATTGCCACTAGCAGGCATGCGCAGGGAGTTAGTTTCAAAACTGAACAAGTATGCGATTATACAGACCGACAGACAGTCAACCCTTTGACGGATTTGGCCCAAAATTTTATACGGACCTACATTCATGACGATAAAACTGTGTATAAAATTTTAGCCATCTGGCTTTTCAAGTTTTTGAGTTATAGCGTTCGCATGACCCCGAACGTACAGACAGACAGACTTCCCGTTGACGGATTTTGTCCAAAATTTGATAGAAACCTACAAATTATGTTTAAAGACCACATACCAAATTTCATCCCCGTAGCTCTAATAGTTTTCGAGTTATCGTGTTCACAGACACACATACAGACACACACACAGACAGACATAATTCCAAAATTGTGTTTTTCGGACTCAGGAAGGTCTAAAACGTGGAGATTCGTCAAAATCTCGAGTTCGAATTTTTTGACGATTACAATACTTTCTCTTTGTATACTTCGTATACGAGAAAGTAAAAATTGTAGAGCGTCTTCGATTTAGTATGAAAAGACGCCTTGTGCATATTAATATTAAGAACAGAGCTCTTAAAATGCACATCTGACTATTCTCGATTTCCGAAACTGTGACGTCACAAAACGGTTTACAATGAGAGAAAAAAATTAGTTATCACAAGATACCTTAGTTTTCGTGTCCAAAGTGCTCTCCGTCATCTACAATACAGATAAGAGCCATTGTTTCAATTGTTCACTTTGCACACGTTTTAACATATTGTTGGGTGCGCTAGCACAAACAGCAGTAATATGTCATCAAAAGTCCCACAAATTTGGCGGAAAGGTCACATACACCTGTTGTTTGAGTTATTCCCACAGGAAAAAGTATAATGGAGTCATTTTTTTTTGTCCGAAAAATAACATTTTCTGCTTTTTTCCATGTCTTGTGACGTCACGATTTCGGAAATCGCGAACGAACAAATGTACATTTCAGGAGTCATGTTCTTAGTATTAATACACACAAGGTATCTTTTTGTGCTAAATCTATTACGTTCTACAACTTTGTAATTGACTATTTTCCTCTATCCTGTACCGTTTTCTAAATAGGAACGCTAACTCCGTTGTTTGCCACCAGATAGCACTGCAACCGATCTCACCGTGTAGCGCATGGTCACTTTACTACAACTAGACACCATGTTTGTGGCAATAGTTGTCGCCGTTCTCAAGTTATTGTTGGGTAGAAGGACTTTAGTGGGCAACTTGTACATTATACAAGTTTCGAATCGAAACAAAATATTACGAATCGAAAAGGAAATGAATATCAACATCGGAAAAGAAAATAGCTAAATAAAAACGCGCCGAACAAAGAACTCCAGAAAAATGCTTTCTTCCTTGCTGCACATCGTCCCTCTGGGGAGTAAAATCGTCCAAAAGTAATAGGTGCGGGTTTCTGAAACGAACATAAGTGAAGGAATGTTTTATAACTTCAGACGGATTATACCCTTATTTTAAAAAGCAAAAGATGATCAATCGCTGATTCAGTATTTTGAAGAGGCTGCCTAAACTCACAGATGCACGACTCAGAAAGCAAAAGTAAGTTGCAGTAGCTTTACATTGAAAGGTACGATTAAAAAGGACTTATTACATACAAATGCGAGAGATTAATCAAAAGTTGAATTCTCATTTCTGATATATTCATAATTTGGTGGTTTTAATACTTATAGTCAAATATAAATTTATCCAGTACTTTCTACTAGAATTGTAAATTTTTAAAAAATATATCTTCTTATTTCAGAAATTTGTAAATGTCGTCGTCGTACAAGCAAAAATCGCCAAGACCACAAAAAGTTTCTGACTAGTTCCTGCAGTCGACGAAAATTTACCAAATAATTATTTCATGTCACAAACAAGTTATTTAAACTCCAAATTAACCACTTAACTTAATTATTTTCTTTGCTATCTAATAAGATGCTCCCTTCTGTTTTGGAAGGCGGTTGTCGTTTTTATTCATCTCAGAAGGCATATAATACTTGAGATGTTTATGGATTCTAGGTAATTTTTGTGTAAAATTATGGAGATAATTAATGATTAAATTTTAGTTTTAAGACCAAAAATGCACGAGTATTCTCGGGCTGTTAAGTTAAGCGGTTAACTATGTTTAAATCGACTTTTATCCCAAAAATATAGATTTGGACTTGGTGAATTTTGCTTGAACGACGAAGATGCATTCAAAGAAATATGAAGCATAGAAAGATAAAGTATTTTTATAGTCAAAATTTTCGATCTTGAGATGTTGATGAATCTCCACGTTTTAGACCTCTCCCCCTCCCTCTTTTGAATTATATCCTTCTGTGAACGCAATAACTCAAAAAAGGAACGGGCCTGACGAATGAAATTTGGTTTGTGGCCTTAATACGAAAATTTGAGATCTGTAAAAAAATTTGAGCCACTAAATCAAAGGTAAGAAATCCAAATTATACACTCGTTTCTCTTCACGATAAGACGAAGCTAAATTTAAAACGTGCCAAATTGTGTAAATATGCGAGAATGTCACAGGGAGAACACTACCGCTAGTTTAGTTTGGCTTAAGGTATCCGACTGGTTTGAAATCGCCGTTTTTGATGAAATTATCAAAAGGTTTCTTTTATGACTTCATTTTGTAGCTTGTTTAATCAGCTTTCTAAAACTGTCTAACTTTTTACTCTACGTGAATTACAAATGGAGTTACAGCTGTTTTATTGCCGAACTGTAAGCATTATTTTATGTTGCAAGAAAACTTTAAATGTGTTTTCCGAGAAATGATATTTTTGAGGAAAACCGTCGACCGTAACAATGATTTCTCAAAACGTTATTCAAGTATTGATATGAAATTTTCTGAGATTGTTTTCTGTAATATGCTTGATGCTTTCCTCTAAAAACTAAGGTCAATTTTAAAATCGAGTATTATTTTTAAGTGCTTAAATATAAACGAAAAGCATTTTTTATGAAAAATTACCAGTTTAGTAACCATGTTCGGCTATATCTCAAAACTATTTTGAAGTACAAGAAACATTTTAGAGTGTAACACAGATAACTGTCATAAAAATGTACTCCTACAAGGATTTATGTATATTTAGAATATGATTTTGTCTATAGCTGTTAGCGTAAGGCAAATATTTTAGTCATTTTTCTTCAAATTTCTCAGTTTTTTTTAAAAAATATTATTTTGAAAGCCTATTATTTTACAATATTTTCATAGTTTTGAAACATATGCAGATGAAAAATAACATTAAAAAATATATATATAAGTTATTTTTCAAAAAAATGTCTCCGAACACAGTCGGATACCTTAAGTTGGAGAAGGATGTCAGGGCTGTTGAAGGGGTTAAACAATGGCTTTAAATTTAATTTGAATTGCCGATAACTTATGAGAAATTAATAACAAAAGTTGATCGAAATACTGGAATCCGTCGTAGATTTTTCTCTCTTGAAAACAAATACATTTACAAAATATATTTCAAATCGTTTTACATGCAAATTTTTCTAAAACTAACCCAGCACATTTGCTAAAAAAAGATCAGAAGAGTAGGAAAAAAATAATTCTTACATTTTACGATTCAGTAAAAACTGTTTACACGCGATAATTTTTTTAAATATTACTGATAAAACAACCTCTGAGAATCCTTAAGCCTCTCTCCCATGGTCCGTGTTTGGCCGATCATTGTTCGTGTTACGCCTTATCTGGAATGCTGAGTTGCATGAGCTGCTCGTAATAAAGGTTATTACGCGAGGAGTGCCGATTAATTGTCGCAGCGGCCGGTCGTTCAGATTATCCGCATGCCTAGGCTGGTCGGAGTAATTCGTTCGTTTATGGTTATCTCGAATGCTGAAAATCGTTAAAGCTCGAGAGTTTGTGGAGTGGCTCGAAAGTTCCGTAAAAATGTCGGTAACTGCTCTGACATCAAAGGAAGCGAGTTGACGGGGGTGACCTCAGTACATTCCTACGGGCTGTTATAGATTGTATACGCGTCGTGGGTTTAGTTTAGTTTAGTTTAGTTTAGTTATATTAACGTCCCGTTTTGAAGTAACACGAGGAGTATTTCGGGACGGACCTCGTAATTTTGAACCGCGGTCAGATGATGAGGCCGACACCTGAGCTGGCACTTCCTCTCTAAACTGCCACATCACATCAACGGCAGAACTTATGCATCCTTTTAACAGTGCGTCTGGTCGATTTCAGACTGGCACAGGGTTTCCAGATCAAAATAGCAAAATAAGGCCAAACCTTCTTACAAATAAGGCCAGAAAAGGCCAAATTTGACAAATGGACTGAAAACCTCATTTGCTATTACAAAAAAGGCTGTCCTTGATGAAAACGAATCCCACTTGATAGGCATATGATCAATGCTCTATCATTAAACCAAAATTTAAGTGAAAGAAATTTCAAACATCCTTGTTCTTTTCAGGAGCTATTTCGTTTCACAGCTCATTATATATCATTTGAAATGTGTAATAGCAAAAATGTATTAAAAAACATTAGAATATATAATTAAAAATTGTTCGAAAAGTCATTAACGAAAATAAAGCCAAAAAAGCCAAAAATAAATTTAAGGCCAAATGAAAATTCCTGCTTTGAAAAGAGGCCAAATTTCCATAATTTGGCCTTAAAAAGGCCAATATGGCAACCCTGGACTGGCAGTAAATCCCCAAAGACGCAAGATCGCCTCAACACTGGTCATGGGAACAGGGCTTTATGGAATATTAGTTATTAATCTTTCAACTAAAATAGCAATAATTAACCAATGTTTAAAAAAACAATCTAAAGAACAAGATATAGAGACAGCAAAAATCCGCGAGACACGTCCGATATGAATTAAATACTATAAAATAAATTTTACCTTTGAGTGAAACACTGATATAAACTCCAGGAACGCCTACAGCCGGAAAATCCAGAATTGATTAGAAAGTGCTAGAAAGCGAGTTGAATATATAGTTCATCCACATCGAAAAATTGCGTAAAATGTATTTTCTAAGAATATCATCTGGCACTTTCCTAGAATCTATACCTAACAGATTCTTCTTTTTTCTGGTTTGCACGTTGCAATGTGTTGGCTGATGATGTTTACATGCTGCTATTCGATTTGATTCCGAGAATCTATCCCTTTTTCTTCGAATTTGATTAAAAACGCGCGAGTTTAATCATTAGCAAACAGCAAACATATTCATCATTTTCATTTAAACCCTACGATTCGTGGAAATGCATACACCGAGCATTTTTAAATGATTTATATCCTTTAATGCATTAATCTGAAGAAATACTTGCAACATCAAAAAATAAGAATCAAACTAGAAGCATTTTTTTAATGAGGTGATTGAGAAATATCTTTCTTTGCAGATATATCTTATTCCTTTCTACTTCATTTTCTGACTATAAATTTTTGGAAGGTCTTGAAATTCCCGTCAGATCCGGAAAATAAATAATTAGTTCTGATTTTACAATAAATAATATGAATAAAAGATACACGATGAGGATTCTCAACATGTAATGAGCTTCACCTTATGACACGGAAGAAAAATATAGAGTCAAAAACAGGGTAAGGCCAAATTTCCATAATTTGGCATTTTTTCAAAGCCGTTGGCCTTAAGAATTTTCATTTGGCCTTAAATTCAATTTTGGCCTTTTTTGGCTTTATTTTCACTAATGACTTTTCGAACAATTTTTAATTACTTATTCCTTTGTTTTTTTAATAAATTTTCGCTATCATACATTTGAAATGATATATAATGAGCTGTCAAACGAAATAGCTCCTGAATAGAACAAGGATGTTTTAAATTTCTTTCACTTAAATTTTAGTTTAATAATGGAGCATTGAACATATGCCTATCAAGAGGGACTCGTTTTCATGAAGGATAGCCTTTTTTCCTAATATCAAATGAGGTTTTCAGTCAATTTGTCAAATTTGGCATTTTTTGGCCTTATTTTTAAGAAGGTTTGGCCTTATTTTGCTATTTTGATCTGGCAACCCTGGTCGAAAAACCCAATTACTGAAAAGAAAATTGGAAATGATGCAGTTTTTTATACAAAAATGAAATGCCACCATTAAAAATAGGCAAATACTGATCGTATCAAAATGCCAAGACTAGCACTTTTGGACGATGTTACTCCGGAAAGGGGTGACGGGCAATGAGCGAGATGAGCCCAATTTACCGAGTTTTTTGTTAGGTCACGTTAAGAAAAATGTAAATATATCTCGCTCTATTTCTTACTTCACCCCTATTTTGGTGAAATTCACTCCGCCTGGGGTATGCGCAAAAGCGCGAAGGGTTTCGGAATCCGAGAATCATCTATATATTTAAGTAACAAAAAATGATCTAATATTTGTTATATATAATGTGACCATACGTCCCGTTTTGAAAGGAACAGTCCCGTTTTTAGGTAGCCTGTCCCGTTTTCCCCAAGCACAGCTTCGGGACGCCGAAATGCCCCGTTTTCAGAGAGAGAGAAACCCAGGATGACAATTTTAAAAAAAGACTGGAAATATGAAAAAAATGGGTGGTAGTGCTTAGTAGTGCGACGATGACGGGGCATGCTCTATTCCAGTGGTGGGCAAACCGTGGGTCACGACCCCTTTGGGGGGTCGAGCGAAAATTTTTGTGGGTCGCTAAATTCAAAGAAATTTATTTACCTTATTAATTATTTGAAGATAAAATAATAAATTAATTAATAAAAAATTTTTAATAAATTTGAAAATAAAAAAAAATATTTATTTGAAAATAAAATATATAAGGCTTTTCTTCAAAAACCGTGGTTGCGAGACAAAATTTTACACAAAGTGAGGGGGTCGGAAATGTGAAAAGTTTGCCTACCACTGCTCTATTCCTCTCACGCATGTGTATTGTGTAAGTCGGTCAGAAGCCAGCTAGCCAGCACGAATTTCTAAATTTTTGACACCCCTCAAAAAATGATAGAATGAAACACTGGGAATGTTTTAACCAAAAATTATTGAGTGGAACTGTTCAAAGCACTTTCTCACCAATAATTTGAATCATACGAGCTTTCGTACAGTTATTGAATACATTCTATGTCTGCCCATCTCCAATGCACCTGCAGAAAGGGTCATTTCTCTCATGAATAAGCTGCACAGTTGCGAGTCGAAATTCTTAAAACAATGTTAATTACCAAAGTAAATTTTAATTAATTCTGCCAAGAATTTCATTCTTATTTGAAATCAACATTAAATGTACAAATGCAAAAATTTGTTCAGGAAAATGCAAGATAGCATGAATTATTTATTTTCACTGTTCCTGTTCTTTTTATTCATAAATAAAAACTTAAAAATGTACGTTTTCTTGGTTAGACATGCTATTACCTAAAAGTGAGTAAATGTTCCCGTTTTGAGGGGAAAATAAATGGTCACTTTAGTTATATATTACAAATTCATTGTTAGGAGGAAAAGTTACAAAAAATAAGTGGAAGGGGAACGCGAATAAAGTAATTATTGAAAGTTGGGTCCCACATAATTAAAGATTGAGATCTCCGATTTTGAAAGTGAATTTATTCTAGAAACGCTAAGCAGGCAAAAGCAGCTTCGCCACCTCGGCATCTTATCATATTAAAACACGATAAAAACTTGAAATTCTAAATAATTTCCTCCCTTAGAATTTGAATTAAAACAATACAATTAGAATATTTAATATATTATTAAGCCAGTAAGTTAAAAATTCACCATATAGGATCATTTAGGAAAACCAGTTAGGATCATTAATAAAAACAAATGAAGAGGGTCGTTATTAAAAAGAATAAAGGAAAATTAAATAAAAGGCGAGATCCCCTGTTTTAAATTGAAATGAATTTATTATAGAAAAACTGAAGAGGATGCACGATTCCAAAGAAAATGTCGCCACCTCATCAACCTATAACCTTAAAACACAGTTAAAATTTGAAATTTTTACACTATTACATGACAGTTGGATAAATTCTGCAAAGACTGATACCCAACACGTATGTATCGTATTTAAATCAAACCCGGTGTAATGCGTGCCACAAACACATGATCTATTTCGGTTTATCTTTTCATAGACAGAGAGCAGATTTGACACAGCAATTGTGAAGCCAAAGTTTCAAGGCAATCATACTTTGAGACGTCCAGCGGATCGCGCTAGAGTAAGGGCTCCCAACCTTTATTCCCTCGCGCACCCCTTGATTCGTCTTTATATTTTCGCGTACCCCCTACTATCATTCCTCCACCCGTCCCAACAACCATCCGTCAATGCAAAGAAGTATTTATCAATAATGTTAAGGGCTTAAGTTAGCTTAAGAGTCAAATGACTCGAATTAATAACATTCGCTGGATTTATTTTTTATTTTACATTTTACTGCATTTTTACAAGAGAATTAATTCGTTCAGCGCCCAAACAAATAAAATCAGTATTGTAATAATTTCGCATTAACTTAGAATGATAGCTAATGACTCGAATTAATAATATTTGCTGGATTTATTTTTGATTTTACATTTTATTGCATTTTTACAAGAGAATTAATTCGTTCAACACCCAAACAGATAAAATCTGTATTGTAATAATTTCACATTAACTTATCATGATAGCTAAATATTACACACCATAATGATCAACTATTCAAGTGGTACAGTTATTAAATATCAAGTATAAACTTGAGGAAACGAAATTTTGTAAATTTTTAATTCCTTATGTTTTCTTGGTTTCCGCCATAACCAACTTTGATTTCGAGTACCCTAACTAGCCCTTCGCGCACCTCTAGGGGTACGCGTACCACAGGTTGGAGACCTCTGCGCTAGAGTACAGAAGTTTCGCCAGTAGAAAACTGCTAAAGTTGTATCCCATATTTCAAATGTAAATGCTTTTGTTCAATATATATTTTATTTAACATAGAGAGGAGAAATGAATTGAAAGAGAAGAATCTCCGCAATAAAGTTAAAACCCATGCAGTTTTAACACTCGGACAAGAATAGTTTCAATATGAAACTGAAATTGCAGATCAAGTGCTTACCAAAATTTTAATGTTATATAATAATGGCTGCAATACGATTTTGCAAGTGCAACTGCACAACTGCGATCAGACATATAATCCTCAAATTTTCTGAAAACAAGCTCAGAAGATTTATGTTACACCAACATGCTGTTATATTTTCTACCATTTCTGATTATTACTCACGGTCCTTTTCAAGTTCCAGCCTGTACTTGAAGAAGAGAATACAAATCATCGCTTGCAAAGCATTGGTATTAAAGGTAAATGATTATCTACTAATAATAAATAATTTTTTGGATTTTTTAATATTCCAATAAATTCAATTGATAAATTATAGTCACTTAAAGTCTTTCTTTTATCTCGAGCTCATTGAAATTTTAGATTAAATTTCCTTCGAGAAGTTTTGCTCTTTTTCATACTGTTGCTGAAACTTTTCCTCACTCTGGATTTTTGAAACGAAGCAACGGACATTTGCTTTTAGCTTTATTTTCTAATTAAATATTTTTAGCTTTATTTGACTTCTCAGTAACTATAACTGAAGCGATTTTTATCATATTAGTTATTACAATCACGAATTGTGATATCATTGTTTATCAAGAATTTAATTCCATGTTTTCTTCCATTTTTAAAAAATAAGACACAAAAATACCATTTATTTTTGTGCGTGCGTGTGTATGTTGTCTGAGAATTAGACTTTAAATGAAATTTTGAAAGTTTTTAACTTTGAAGTTATTACCATTAAGATTTTACGTCAGAAGTAACATACGTTGAGATAAAGTCTCATAATTTGTACGTTTCTAACCTCTGCAGTTGTTTCCTATTAGATATTTAGATATTAAGATTTGTGTCATCGCTCTTTCAGTTCCATGCATCGCTTTCTTAATTGTAGTGCAATGACTCTATATGTATAAGCAAAATTGCTTGAAATATTACTCGGCTAACACATTGTTAAATTTTTTATAATTTCTTTTTTGACATCAAATTTCAAATTTTAGGAGATATCTCAGACCATTAATTAAAGATGATCATGAGCACAAGAAATCGAATAGGCCGAAGTTCCTAAAATTGTTCGGGTTAAATGCAGAGTCGGTTTTACCATAGGTGAATCTAGACAGTCGCCTAGGGGCGCTACAATAATGGAGCGCTCGTCCACCAAATGAACGTGTCATTTGTTCGTCGGCCATCTGCCTCTCATAATAAATATTAGATTGCAGCACATTTTTAACTATAGTAAATGCATTGTTAAGTATGTTAAGGAATTATAGATGCTCAAGTTAATGAATATTACTGAAAATTGTTTTACCTTTATGCGCAATTTAAATGTTTCTTTAATTTAAAAAAGCAATAATTTTTTTTATCAAATATGTTTTTATTTAGCTTTGTCATGCTTGGCTATCCATGTAAACTTGTAAGCAGATATGGGAAGGGGCAGTTTTTTATTGCATTTATTTATTTTGTCTAAGGATTTCAGGTACTCTTGTATAATGTTTATGACAATTTGAAGTTTCGGAGGCCTTGCTCAAGGAAACCTAAGTAGAAAAAGTAGTACATTAGATTTAATTGGTATGAAACACAACTAAATCTCTGTCGAGCTAGCTAATTGCCAAAGGTGGCTAGCATATGAACAATAATTCAACATTTCAAAATAGAAAACATTTTCGCAACACTCTTGTTAAGATCAGCGCAAATTAAATATGAGAAGTGTTTTTTTAAGAATTTGGAGTGAGAAATCAACCAGGAGAAAAACCATACTGAGCGAAAAAATTATGTGCTCAGGAAAACGAAACATATCATCGTTTTCATATAGTTCGTTGTTGACTTTTTACTTGAATTTATTTTTTGTCTAAAATCGCGTGATGAATAATGCAAGCACGGAAGCATTCGTTTTGTATGTTAAAATAAATATATGCATTGACCTTTCTCTCACAGAGCCTTTTCTCAACAATGAGATTCACTGATAAATGATTATTATTCAACATTCAGCTGATTTGATTCTTAACATGATTCGTGTAGCAAGAAAATGGTTACTCTCAACTTTCTATTACTTTAATAATGTATTAAATCTAATCAGAATCATATAATAATTGACGAAACTGGAGAGATTTGAACCAGTGACTCTGGAAAATGTTTGGCGTAATTTGAGAGATACATGTGATATTGCGGTGAATACTGTAGAATAGATCGTTTTTAAATCAAATTCGTCGGTAATAAATTTTTTTTCTATATTCCGTTGAATTTCTTATTAATATAAAGTTAAAATATTGACTATAATTCGAATTTGTTTGGTTGGTCCGAAGTCAAAACTAAAAATTGTAAAAAATTGTTATTTCTGAATTTTTTGCTATAGTTAAATACATCTGCACATTGCGTCTTTAGTGACCGTAAGTGAATAATATTTTAAGATCATCAAGTCACTCGAGGACTTTATGCTGTACAATATATTCAATAAAAGGTAATAAACAATTTCTCATTTAAAAAGAAGAAAACTTTGAACTCCCTGAATTAGAATTACACTTTATATTTCGGATTTTATTCTGCACCTGTTGCATTCGAAGGGCTGTGCATACTGTTTGTTTATTAAAATTACTTATTTATTTATTGAATAAATATTTTTCAAATAATTGAGAAAATATTAAGAATATTATTATTATTACTTTATTCATTAAAATTACTTACTGTCTATTTATTAATTATTAAAAGTGTTATATATTAAAAATAAATCTTTACTGCCAAATCGTTTTAAAAATCGCTGTTTCCTCTTTCTGTAATCATTTTTAGGCCCAGTTTTTCGTAATTCGAATTTTTATTATGATTCCTTCAGCTTCGAATTTTTATTATGATTCCTTCAGCTTCGAATTTTTATTATGATTCCTTCAGCTTCGAATTTTTATTATGATTCCTTCAGCTTCGAATTAGCAACTTCCACTGACTTATTTTGGTTATAGAGCTGTTTTCTGCTTTGTGCACGTGTCTGATAATCTTAAAAATAAGGTGACCAATCCTCCTGTTTTAGGGAGGACAGTCCTCCTTTTGTAAGTTCTGTCCTCCCTCGAAAAGTGTCCTCCTAAATGTCCTCCTTTTCGATATTTGACGACTAATCTGTAAATCTCCGTATTCGATCGATGCTAATCGGGTTTTTGCAATTTCTAATGATTTTTCGACAAGTGAGAAATCGAGGCTGAATGTTGATACTTTAGCTGCAGCAATTCAATATGAAGAATATTTCATGTTCAAATATATTCTTAGAAGATGATACATAGACAAAAAATATTCCTCAATGGAAAAACACTCATTTAAATAATAATGTATTGGCATGTAAGCGTAATTACAATGTCAAATATTACAAATGCTTTTATTATGCATTTATCATATTACCGTGTATTCTGTATTATTGTTGCAATAAATAAAATGTTTCTTTGCTATATTTTTTCTTCCGTCTATTTATGTCCTCCTTTTCATGGTAAAAAAATTGGTCCCCTTATTAAAAATCCCTATGTGTGAAATCTCTTTTCAGCTGGGAACCATAAAAAAATCCAATTGAAATATTATTCCACACATTTTCAATCTATTGAATAATATCAAAATATCCCCCCCCCCCAATTCTTTTTCTTACCCTATACTGTTGTATTTTTGGTTTGAAAATTACATCCAAGCCCAGATTAATCTATTTAGTTAAAGTAAATTTATAAAAGTTTTTATGAACCGTTTTCCTACTATAATAAATATGACAGTGACATAAATTTATAAAATTTTCGCTTTGCAGTAAACCCTCAATTTAATGCTTGGAATTTGACTTTTGTTCTTTGACTTTTTTTTCGCCCAACTAATGCTCAGGTATCAAAGGATTTTTATAACAAATATGATATGTACATTAAATAATTTACTTCAAGTTTCTTCAGAACAATTCAAAGTACAATTTTCTTTTTTAAATACTATTAAAAACCCAATTTTGCAACCATTCGATTTTCCAGGCACTTTTTCACCCCAATCAATCGTTTAACTCGAGTATTTAATTTTTTATTCTTCTATGCAATATCATTTCGATAGAACTTGATTTGTCTGACACAAATCCGTGTGTGCATCGTGCCTAAGACGAATGTTTAGCATCTGTTTAATTTTCATTGAAAAAAAACCGTTGTATTTCACGTAGGTCTATTCTCTTATCCTGTGCTATTTTAGCAAAGAAATTAAATGAAAATTGGAGCTGCCATTCCATACAAATCACTATCTTGCGAAAAAAATTGCATTGCGGCAGAATCTTTTAATAGCTTGAATATAACTTTATACTCATTTGTGAAACAGGACTTAAAAATCCAGCAGGCACAAGAAAATAACTTGATAGCATTCCGAACAAATGAATTAAAGAGATCAATATAATTCACAGAATCCGATCAATTTAGTGCTGATGGGGACTCCAAACCGGGCCGATGTCGCAGTGAATGTCGTTGTTAATCTTTCATAATTTTTTGCCTCTGTTTTCATGTTTTATTCCGATTTTGATTCGTGGGTTTTTTTTATAGGAGTGTTTAAGGTATCCGACTGTGTTCGGAGACGTTTTTTTGAAAAATAATTTATATATATTTTTAATGATATTTTTCAACTGTATATTTTTTAAAACTATAAAAATATTGTAAAATTAAGCTTTCAAAATAATATTTTTTTGAAAAACTGAGAAATTTGAAGAAAAATGACTGAAATATTTGCCTTACGCTAACAGCCGTAGACAAAATTATATTCTAAATATACATAAATCCTTGTAGGAGTACATTTTTATGACAGTTATCTGTGTTATGCTCTAAAATCTTTCTTGTATTTCAAAATAGTTTCGAGATATAGCTGAACATAGTTACTAAACTGGCAATTTTTCATAAAAAATGTTTTCGTTTATGTTTAAGCACTTAAAAATATTACTTGATTTTAAAATTGACCTTAGTTTTTAGAGGAAAACATCAAGCATATTACAGAAAACAATCTCAGAAAATTTCATATCAATACTTGAATAACGTTTTGAGAAATCATTGTTACGGTCGACAGTTTTCCTCAAAAATATCATTTCTCAGAAAACGCATTTAAAGTTTTCATACAACTTAAAATAATGCTTACAGTTCGGTAATGAAACAGCTGTAACTCAATTTGTAATTCACGTAGAGTAAAAAGCGAGACAGTTTTAGAAAGCTGATTAAACAGGCTACAAAATTAAATCATTAAAAAAATTTTTGATAGTTTCGTCAGAAACGACGATTTTAAACCAGTACTTTAATATGACGACTAAAAAAGAAAGATCTGCTGTTTTAAAGCACGAGCCTGAAGAAATCCCTGTCCTAGATAATTAGTTTGTTGGTTCCCTTTTTGTCTTGGGAAATATACTATCAGACATTACACATGAGCGGAAACGCAGATTTCCGCTGAAATGTGTCATGTCTGATAGTATATTTTATCATTCTTGGAATTTTATCATTCTTGGGATCGATGCAAATCTGCATTACACTTTCTCCTGCTGTACTGGGGCCGGGCCCGCTCACGCAAACAAAAACTATACGCCGTGTGAAAATTTTGCGTATGGCTCTAAAGCGAAAGAGCTTGGAATTCATAAGATATTGCGTAATCCTGCCGAAAGCCGTTCAGCGTCCTAGTTATGTATCGGCGCTCTGGAGTCAAAGTTTAGTATTGGGAGGAATGCCTGAAGGTTGTATTCTTTTCTTTATCGTTTCGTTCAATCGTCTTTCATTCCATCCATAGAAAATCAACCCACGAATTTCTTCCAATCCCAAAAAAAGATCGTTAGCTCTCCGTGAAGGAAGCCATTTTATTTTTGCGTTCTTTTTACCATTCTTTTCTTCGTTTTTGTTAGTTATTTCGATTTCATTTTTGTTAGTTTTCGTTCCTTAACGTTTGTCTATCAACACAAACATGACACATTTGTGCGGAAACGCGGATTTCTGTGTTTTCGGTATCGAATTTTGTCACTCTTGAGATCGATGTAAATCTGCATTGAAAGTTTTGGTAATGCGTTGGAGGAGGGGAGGGGTTGCGCTCACAAAAGACGTGAATAGCACGCAAACAAAAACTGTGCGCCGTGTACACATTCAAATTAATCTCAGATTTTATAGATAAAAGATCAGAAAGAATGTATATTGAAGCACATTCTTCAATTTAGAGTGTTAAAAACAAAATGTTGAGCAAAAAGCAGTCTGCTTTTGAATATTTTAGAAAAAAGATTTTTTTGCGTGATGCTATTGATAGTAACGTGCAAAAATTTAAGGTCATGAGGCAAATGGTACTAGGAGGAACTTGATAATAAGAAAATAGCTATGAGAAAAAAATAAAGAAAAACCCCCAATCAAAGAAAGAAAGCTTGAACTGTTAGCTCAAAAAATGAGAAACAAAAGTCTTAATAATTATGTATAATCAAAAAAGTTTTTACATGGCCATATTTTTTAGTGAGATAATTTTTATCATAGTTTTTATTTTAACAAAACTTTATACGTAATTCCTTTTTCGCCCATTCATTTTCTTTGAAATAATAATTCTACAATATTTTTAATATTCCAAGCACTTTTTGTATAAATTTATTCATTTATTGTTCAATTAATCATACTTATTTTGCTTCTCGGTGTTTATGTTTGATACGATTCCGTATTTGTGAAGTTCAGCTTTTTTTTGTTCCAAGCCTGTGTCATGTCTGTAGTATGTATCATAAAAGAGATTTTTAATATATATGTTCCAGGGCATTTCATGTAAGAAGTGTTCCCTTTTTCCCATCCATTTTATTCGAAATCGAATATCCTCGTTTATTTCGGATACTTGAGATTCTACTGTAATTATTATAAAAAATATAAAAAATCAAGAAGCATAAGACTTTTTATTTGGATTTATTTAGTTTCCAGGTAGCCATTTTAAATTATAGTTTCATTTACAATAATATTTGTAAATGAATCAGGATAGCCTTGATCAGTGCAAATGTATGAGATTAGAAACAATGAGTAAGCACAAAACGTATAATTTCAGTGTTTCAGGAATGTAACAAATTTATTTCGGGTAACTTCAATTCGCGATCAATCAAAAATTGCCTCCTGTCGAATGGCTGCGTATATTCAGCCTAATTGCGTATTTTTCCTTTATGCGTTGAAAAAACTTCATGTTCTAACGTTTTTGTTAAATTAATGGTTTTTGAAATTTATACGACACAATTGCATAAACCTGTAGTATATTCATGTACAGTAAAACCTCGGTTAACCAAAACCGAGCTTATCCGAAATGCCTCTGAAATCACAAATCCAACCAGCGGGGAGTGGCCTCCCCGAAACTTTCTCGCATACGACCAGTAATGTGGGGTGGGTAAACACCCAGTGGGTAGGTAAATAATTTGGGGGTATTTACCAAGGCCTGGTTATTTTGAGAAAAAATTATGAATGGTGATTTACAATGAAACATAAAATGTATGAATTCACAAAAGCTTAATATTTTGCAAAACAAATTGCGTATGTTCTCAATTTTTACGCGCGCTGAGGTATCGCAACTTCATTTAACGTTTTTCAGTACGAAATCTTACTACAGATATCAGACAAAATTTCACCATACCTATGGTTAATCAAAGGCGTCCATCTGGAGAATGTCAGAACGAAGTTTCGTTTTAGAGGGTTCAGCTAATTTCCGAAGAGCGTGTTTGCGGTCGCTACAATTTCCTTCGTAGACCGCCAAGATCAAACGCCAACCACACCAACTTAAGTAAAATAAGCGAAACGCTCGTCAACACACAGTCGCAATGTTTTGAACTAAATATGCAATTTGAACAACTTTTTTTAACGGATTGAAACGAAAATTGGACACAAATCTTCATTTGATGTTAGAAGGCCACATAGCAAATTTCATATATATGTATATATACATATAATAAGTCATTATCTTAAAGAGTTATCGTGTTCACAAGTTTGAGATTATACACACCGACAGACAGTCAACCCTTTGAAGGATTTGGCCTAAAATTTTATACGTACCTACATTTATGACGATAAAACTGTGTACCAAATTTTATCCATCTAGCTATTCAAGTTTTTGAGTTATAGTGTTATAGTTATAGTGACAGACAGACTTCCCGTAGACGGATTTTGTCCAAAATTTGATAGAAACCTACAAATTATGTACAAAGATCATACATCAAATTTCATCCCCGTAGCTCTAATAGTTTTCGAGTTATCGTGTTCACAGACAGATATAATTCCAAAATTTTTTTTTCGGACTGGGGGAGGTCTAAAACGTGGAGATTCGTCAAAATCTCGAGTTAGAATTTTTTGACGATTACAGTACTTTCTCTTTGTATTCTTCGTATACGAGAAAGTAACTAGCGGGAGTGGTCTCCCCTAAACTTTCTCGTATACTCCTAACACATGTAGAGAAAACTAGAATAATAAAAGACGTCAAATAAACTTCCGTCGCAAGTAAACCAAAGTTGGAACCATGTGTGGTTTGAAGGATCAAAACAATTTTGGAATCATGTCTGTCTGTGAACACGATAACTCGAAAACTATTAGAGATACAGGGATGAAATTTGGTATATGATCTTTGTACATAATTTGTAGGTTTCTATCAAATTTTGGACAAAATCCATCAACGGGAAGTCTGTATGTCCGCTGTCATATGAACACTATAACTCAAAAACTCGAATAGCTAGATGGATAAAATTTGGTACACAGTTTTATCATCATGAATGTAGGTTCGTATAAAATTTTGGGCCAAATCCGTCAAAGGGTTGGCTGCCTGTCGGTTTGGATAATCGCATACTTGTAAGAATTATAGCTCATAAGCCCATTTGGCTTAGATAAATAAAACTTGGTATCATGGACTAACATTAATTATAGATCTGTGCCCAATTTTCATCTCAATCGGTTAAAAAACAGGTGTTCAAATTTCATATTTGGTTCAAAATGCACATTGCGATTGTGTGTTGGTCAGCGTTTCGCTTATTTTACTCAAGTTAGTGAGATTGGCGTTTGACCTTGGCGGTCTACGAAGGAAATTGTAGCGAACCGCAAACACGCGCTTCGGAAATTATCGGAACCCTCTAAAACGAAACTTCATTCTGACATTCTCCAGATGAACGGCTGTGATTAACCAGAGGTATGGTGAAATCTTGTCTGATATTTGTAGTAAGATTTCGTACTGAAAAACGTTAAATAAAGTTGCGGTACCTCAGCGCGCGTAAAAATTGAGAACATACGCAATTTGTTTTGCAAAATATTAAGTTTTTGGGAATTTATGAATTTTATATGTTTCATTGCAAATCACCATTCATAATTTTTTTTCTCAAAATAACCAGTCCTTGGGTAAATACCCCAAGAATATTGGAACCCACTGGGTGTTGATCCACCCCACATTACTGGTCTTATGCGAGAAAGTTTCGTGGAGGCCACTCCCGCTGGTTACTAACAAGAAACAAGTCAAGTTACATAAAAGTGTTGGAAACAAAATTTGGATGGATTTCCAGAACAAATTAATTGACTTTTCCATATATATCTATAACAAATTGGTGATCATTTACAGAACAATTCAAGTCAGTGATGCGAAGAGAAGCGGGTGAAATTTTGCACGTTATCTTTTTAATACTAGACCATGGGTCACTAAGTCAGAAGGGCACCAATAGTTCGAAATAGTTGCGAGTTGGTGCATCCCCATTCTGCGATGTAAGGAATATGAAGTTCCTGACGGCAAGAGTCATACACAGGTGAAGTGATACAACAGAAAATCGGTTAGCCGACATCCACTTGGATTTTTTTTTTCATATAAATTCGAAATTTGAGATTTATGTTTTGATTTTTTTAATATTTTCGATTGCCTGTTCTCTCTTTTATAAATAATAGATATACTAAATAAAAATTAAAAAAGAAAGAAAAGTATAGAAAAGAAACAGCAGATTTAAACAAAAACGATGACGATCTTTAAGCGTACTAACGCAACAGCCTCAAGTGATTGCATCAACTGAAGTTTAAAACGATAATGTTTAAAACACATAAAAATTAATTTAGAAAGTAAAAAATGTTCAAAACGCGCGCGCGGAAAAAATGAACGAGGAATCGAATGGCGAACTTTATCGAAGACCACTCGCCATAAAGATTCCAAATTAGACAAGATTTTCTGTCAAGGGTAAGATTATAAATCAAAAGAATACCCTTTGTTACCCTGAATCCTGCCCAATATCAATATGAGAAACATTCTGAAATATCAAAATGCAAAATCCTTAATGAATAATCAAAAGATACTAGAGAGTGTGTTAAACCTAACACTCTCTGCCGAAAACACTCTCTGCCCTAACACTCTCTCTCTTTTATGATATAAAAAATAAGTTTATGAAAATCAACATGTGGGTCATTTAAAAACCTTTCGTGGGTCAGTGTCTGACCCGCAGGTCATAGGTCCGCCACCACTGACTCAGATAATGAACCTAGACTCTGAACGCATTGCACTTGTTAAGCATCCGTCTACTGAAGTGATGCTTTCAGCGAAAGTTTTAAACGTCATAAAAAATGCATTTCTTGATGGAATTTTATAAACATGAAATAAACCATACTGTTCAGCAACGGATTATGAGACTAGCACTTTTAGACGATTTTACACCGGAAAGGGGCAATGAGTCATATGAGCGCATTTCCCGAGTTCTTTGTTACATTACGCTCAGTAAAATGTAACCATCACCCTTCCATTCTTCACTTTCCCCCTATTTTGATCAAAATAACTCCGCACGGCGCAGGCGCAAAAGCGCGGAGGGTTTCCGAATCCGTTGCTAAACCATAGAAATATTATTGAATAATTATTTAAGACGAAAAGCTACCGTGAATGCGCTTTCTCAACCAAAGCGTGAGATTCGTAAAGTACAGTGGCGTAGTCAAAGGGGGGGGGGCCGGGGGCCAAAATCGGAAATGAGGGAAAGCAATTTTATAACTAAGAAGAGCAGAGGCATTATCTGAATCATTTTGTACATAAATAATGCAATTAACTCATAATTGTCACCTTTTGTCAGTAAATTGTCAATATGTGAAGGAAAGACTGATGGTGGACGTGCGATTTCACAACTTCTATGCAGAGATCGAGGGCTCAAGCGACAAATTACATTACTAATAATTTTTTTTCCTGGATTTGTTTTGAGGTTTTTGTGCCTTTTGTAGCATGTAAAGGAAGGACGGCATGCTGCAACTTTGCCCGGGCGGCAAAAGTTACAGCTACGCAACTGGCTAAGTACAGAAATGAAACACCGCTACCTCGATCACTTTAAGACAGGTAGGAACTCATTTTTTACAAAGATCACGCTGTTGATTCACACTGAATTAGAATGGCATTGAAAAGAATTCAATGGTGGAAATAATTAAATAAGAGGAATTCGCTCGAATTTGATGTAGGATTGCATAAGGAAGTTCTTTGACGGGTTATTCGGTTTCTATGATTGTCCTTGATATCTTCAGCTTCAGAGAAGGAAAAGGAAAAGACTCTAAAAAAACATTCCAGGAACATTGCCTCGATTTTAGTTTCATATAAAGAAAGGATATAAACGACTTATAGGAAATTTCGCTTGTACAACGAATAGGACAAAGAACTCTAGAAGGAATGGCAACTTATATTCAACTGATTCCAAAAAATCACGAAAAACTAAACAGTCGGTAAAGAAAATGGCATTAAAAGTTATTTTTATGTGAAAAATTTTCTTAACTTTCCTACTAAAATGTCCAAGAGTATTGAAAGCCTAAAATTACCTTATTATATTAATATTCTGTTAAACACGTTTGAAAAGTCTGAAATGAATAGGCTGTACAATGCAGGCTGTACAATGCAGGCTGTCAGTAATGCTCGTTTCTCCGCCCAAAGCCACCATTAGGGTGACTCAAAAAATTATTTTTTGTTAAAAAAAACATTACTCTCCATTTATTTCCCCATTAGTTTGGATCCTAACAGAGAGTATATGAAGTTTCAGCCCTCGAAGTTTACGGGAATGTTTGCCTGTAAAGCCCTAAAATTTGAAAAAAGCTACAAAAATGTAAAATTTTTAGAATTTTTTTCAGAAATTTTTCATCATTATCGATGTGTTAAAACTAGTTTATATATATTCTATGGTTATGCTTACTTAGAATATAAAAATATAAACACAGTTAAGTATTATCTGTAACCATAACCACTTATGACTCGAGCAGAAAAGGATAATACGATGAATATTTGCATCGATTCTGGGTTGGTATTGTATGTTCACAATAATAGCTTATAAATTTACTAAAGTCTTAAAGAAGGATATAAAAATGAATGCAGTAATAAGTTAAAATTTACAATTTTATTATCTTATAGCGTTTCTATAAAGAAACAACCCCGAATTAGTGCAAATAATCACCATATTATGCTTTTTTTTCCTCAAGTCATAAGCTGATAAGGATACAATCAATACTTATTTATGTTTATATTCTAAGTAAACATAACCATAGAAACATATATAAGCCATTTTTAACGCATTGGTAACCATATAAATTTCTGAAAAAATTCTAAAAATTTTATATTTTTGTTTCTTTTTTCAAACTTTATGGCTTTACAGGCAAACGTTCCCGTAGACTTCGAGAGCTGAAACTTCATATACTCTCTATTAGGATCAAAAGGAATGGGAAAATCTCTGAGGATCAACGTTTTTTAACAAAAATATTTTTTGAGACACCTTAGTTACCAGACGAACGGGCAAAAATGTTAACTTGAACTGTATGTTTTCAGATACGGAAACTTTCCGCGCTTTTGCACATGCGCCGGGGGGCTTTAATTTCACCAAATTAGGGTGAGCGGAAAGAAGGAGGATTTTTTTTTTTTTTTTATCAAGCAATATATAAAACATCACTCAAGTTTGTAACAAAAACTAAATACTACGATTCAAAAAGAAAATGAATATCGATTTTGGAAAGGAATATTTAAAAGAAAAACTTGCCTAACTAAGAACTCCGAAAAAACGCTCTTCTTACTCATTGCATATAACCCCTCCAGTGGCGTAGCGAGGGTGAGTGGCGCCCGGGTCATACTATGATTTTTTCCCTCCCCCCGGTCATTACCAGTGATTCAGCATATATAAACGAAGCAAGGGCCATGGCATTTCCCCCCTCATCGTATTTGACTTTAGAACGTGGCATAAACGCATTAATGTTTTGCCACCATGGCCAGAGGCTTAGTTAGAGTAAGTTGTGAAACGGAAAGTATGATTTTTTTAACCCAGTCGTCATCAGCGGAAATGGCGCCAGGGGTGTGGTATTATTTGTACTCCTCCTTATTACAATTTGATTTAAAAACGGCATAAAGGCAGTATAGATGCCCCCTAAAACAGACGCCCGGGGCATCTCTACCCCCTTTCTCCCTGATCGCTACGACATTGAACCCCTCTGCTGAGAAAAATCCTCAAAAAGTGATAGGCTAAGATTTCTGAAACGAACAGTAGTTGTACTGGTTGCGCAACCTCGATAACGTGCCGAACACAGGGTGGCCGTTAGCCGATTGAACCAGTTGCTCACATTTGGGCCCCGATCCAGAATACTATCTACTCTCGATCATTTTTAGTGACGTAACTAGGTTGAATAGGCTAGGCACGCACTCTGCGCCCCATTACCAGAGGGTGCAAAATTGAGTTCAAGTATTTAAGATAGCTGGGGTTTTTTTTTACTCTCTCTCTCTCTCTCTTGTATTCCTATCAGCCCACCTTTCACTTTCTCGATTATTAAATATAGAAAGATAAAGTATTGTAATCGTCAGAAAATTCGGTCTCCAGATTGTAATGAATCTCCAGGCAGAGGCGGCCCGAGGCCTGGACAAACCGGGCAACTGCCTGTGGCGTCAAAGTACGACTGTGAAGGGGGGGAAAATATTTCAATAGACTTGAGAAATAATGTCATAAATTTTAAAAATGTGTTGAATATATTATAATTTATTTAATATTAATATTTTACTGGTAAAAATTAGTGGTGTGAAACGAGAACGAAACGTTTTAAATGTTAAACAAAAATTAGAAATCCTTCAAAAACTTGATAATGGAGAATCAGCTAGTACCGATGCAGAAGATGCACTAAATGAGGGAAATACAATTTCTCATTCTGCTGCTCTACAACCTGTGGAAAATTTGTTAGATTATATGGGACAAAGAGGATTTGATTACGGTGACATTACTGCGGTTCGTAAAAGATATGTCGATATACGACAAGAGATGAACAAACAGCAAAGGCAAAGACGCGTTACAGATTTTTTAAAGCATTAAATGTTAAAAGGAAAATTCCTAGTTTGATGTTGTACAGCATGCAAATGTAAGTAATTTTTATATTTTTGTACTGATGTTGATTTTTCTTTAATAAAAAGGAGTTTTCGGATTATCCGTGTTTTTCTATTGTCCCGGTGATTAACCCGGATAATCGGGAGTGCACTGTATTTTCATTCAACCTGAATGGCAGCATTCACTGCATCTTCGCAAATATGATGCAATTCTCGTGCAAGTGGATCAAAACTGCCTTCTTTTCTTTGCAACAATATTATTTCCCCAATTTAAATTTATATTACCATAATCATAAAAAATATAGGACCGCGGTGGCCTAGTGATGAGGTCTCGGCTTCGGGGACGGGGGGTTCCATGTTCGAAACTCAATTCCACAGAAACTCCACGGTGTATGCAAGCCTGTTGCAAGTTTTTCTTAAATTTTCTGTTGCTTTTTCTATAAATAGCTGGTGTTATGTCGCAGCCACTGAATCCGTGGAGAAGGAGGATGCTTTGGGCAAAAGAAAGTTCTTTCTGCAGCTTTCTTGAAAAAAAATAATTTAGCTTCGACTTTTCCCTTGCCAGGCTTCATAAAATAAATGTTACTTTCTTGTGATCCCAAAGCAATCAGTAACACGACTAGGCCTACGTCTTTTCCTTGGGATGAGAAGTTGCTTTCTCTAACCCAGATCTCACAATATAAGTATCAGCATCCCCTGTAATGACTCTCGTTTCAGTTCCTTTAGCAGCCATTTTCTGTGTTAGAATTTGAACATGCCTGGTCTTATTTCTTCAATGGTGAGAAAATGTTTCTTTCGAACTGTGACAGACTGGTTGCGAGCTTTTAAGTTAAACTCAGCATAGATTTGTAGATTTAGATTATACTGCCTAAATACACTCATTTGGAGCGTTAACAGAACCAAAAGACTGAGTAGAAGGGATCTCGTGAAGGGGAACGAACGTGAGGGGAGGAAGGGAACAGGAATGTTCATCAAATAGGTTTGTCACACACACACACGCCCTCAAACTACCATTACTCTCGACACATACAATACTACCCTTGTATAACTATTGTAAAGGCATGAGGTGCTTCTGAGGATTGTTGTTTCAGCACTTTTAATTGATTTTACCATTACAATAAGGAATTTTAGAAATATTCACTTTTAAATCCCCCTGTATGTTCTAAAATTTGTTGCTACAAAAAATTTAGGACTAGTTTTGTAGTAAATTTAATGCAGTTTAATTTTATACTTAAGTTTTTTCCGCTAGGATCCACAGTTTTCGAGATATTTAAGAAACACTGAGAAACCCCCTTTCAACTCTCCCCGTACCCCCTGCACATCCTCCACTAGCGGGGACTTTTAGCATGTCGTTTAGGGCACTCTCCCCAACAACTGTGCCGAATTTCAAAACTACACACCATTTTTTAAATTAACAATTCCTTGACTGGACTACGAGTTGAAGGAAACTTGTGAAGGGAACGAATGTGAGGGGAGGAAAGGAACATAATTGTCCATCAAATTGGTTTGTTACCCCACCCCCCGCTCAGACACATGAAATACTACCCTTGTATAATTTTTGTCATGAGGTTTTCATGAGGGTTGTTTCTTCAGCACTTTTAATCGATTTTACCATAATAGGAATTTTAGAAATATTAACTTTTAAATCCCCCTGTATCTTCTAAACTATTGATGCTATAAAAAAACGCAGGACTTTTTTTGTCGGAAATTTCATGTAGTTTGATTTTGTAATTGAGTGTTTTTCGATAGATCCCATAGTTTTCGAGATATTTAAGAAAAACTGAAAACGCCCCCTTTAAACCCCCTGTACCCCCGCGCATCCCCCCCACCGGCGGGACTTTTAGTATGTCGCTTAGGACACTAACCCCAATAACTGTGCCAAATTTCAAAACCACACCATTTTTCTCTATTTTTCCTTCGTTGACTGGACTATAAAGCCTTAAGTGGCCCAGAAGGGAGAGAGAACCAGCAGGATTTATTATTTAAAAGACTTTTTTAAGTTACATACTGCAACCGTAAACAATGGAGGATATTAAGTGCATCGAGATATTCTAATTAAGTACAGTGGCTCCACCAGCCGAGGGAAGCAACCCTCACGGGCTGCGCGAATTATTAATACAGGAGCAAAGCACAATCTCAAAAGTCATCCAAGCATGCAAAAACTACATTTGTAGAGGGACGAGACTGATGTTTATATGGAATGCCGCTGTCGAAGAATTAATTCAATTTCAGGAACCATTTTTATTAGATTTCTAAGTTCCACGACACAGTACATTAAAAGGTACAAGACAGAGAACAACATCACAAGACAAGTACACAGAAGAAGAAGAGAGAGAGGCATCATGGGAAAAACCAGGATGGCTCTAGTAGCGCCACCTACCATAAAAAAGGAGAAGGCAGTGAATAGTAACCGCTACACATTTGATTTCATTTTAAAAGTGACCAAAAACGCACAGAATGAAAAAAATCCACACACAACCACAACAAACTAGCACTCAATAAATAAACTCACTGGTGTGGTGCGGAAGTTTGGAGAGGGGGGTGCCAGCTCAGGTTCGTTCTCGTCATCTGACCGCGGTTCAGAATTACGGAGTCTGTCCCAAAATAACCCTCAACGGGCTATTCAAAACGGGACGTTAATATAACTAAACTCATAAGAGATATAAGTGAGTGGTTCATTTTCATCGACTTCTACTGTGTTTATAAAAAATGCCTCTACACCATTGATGGATTTGATCCAAAATTCGATACAAATCTACAATTTTGGTGAATGGAGCACAACTCATATTTCATTGACCTAGCCGCTGCTTTCTTAAATTATTGTATTCACATATACACCAAATGAATGATAAACAAACACGTAAGTAATATTCCAAAAACAATCAAATCGCAGAGATCCATCAAAACATTAAGTCGTATTTTTCGAGGGTTGTAATACTTTTTCTGTCTATACTTCCTATACGAAAAAATAAACAAATTTACAGCCGTAAGATAAGAAACTAAGAGGACGTATGCTTCGTATTCGACAGAAATGAGGGTCTTATTTCCTTGTCATCGAAGAAATTATTCAGAAACAGATAATCATTAGAACTAAGTATTGTCTTTGTTCAGGATATTAATAATTCTGTTTATCTATCAAGATATCAGTTTCCTCTTAACTACTCTGAAGATAAGGCATGTGCAATTTAATTCTAAGTTTAAAATCATAATGGAAATGAATATAGTATAAATGTTGACTGCAATCATAATAAATGATTGAAACCTATCTTGTTCAGTTTTTCGTAGAAATTAAATTCTTTTGAAATCAGTAATGTAGGAAAAAAACGAACTGAAAAGTGCCTTACCAATTTAAATTAATATCATTCATCAGAAAAAGGAAACGCGCAATACGCGAATAAAACATCACATGAGGAAATAGACAGTTAGGGCTATATTTCCTCAACTTTCTTTTAATTCAATGCGCTTTAAGGCACAGTGAATCTGACAATTCTGAATAACTCAACAATCAAGTAGGAAAATGTAACAATAATTCAGTTCAGAAAAGCCTATTAAGATGCGAATTAAGATAAGAAAAGTAATCTCAGAAAATATGAGTATTTTGTTATCCTTGTCGAACATCGTTTATTTATAAATGCCATACACTGTTTACATACATAAGCATTGAATAGTATTGATAATGACTCACTACTTTGTTCCTGTTCATTTTCAAGATAAGTCTGGATAAAAAGTTAGACCTGCACGAATATCACTGCATGTGTCTTATACAATGTTTCCCAACCTTTTTTGTACCATGTCCCACCTAAGCCTTTCTGAAATTCTTATGCCTCCTATGTAACATATACATAATATTCAAAAATTATGAATGACCTGCACCTGAGGTCATAAAAACTTTGTATCGTCGTGATGAATGTCAAACTTCAAGGCTAAAGTAAACCAAAACTTTTTAACTTTACAGTCTTTACTCACCTGACAATAAGAATCATAAAGAACAATACAATGCTTTCGATAATTTAATAAAAATTACAACGAAATAACTAGCCAAAAAATGTCTTCGACCGCCTCGATGCTACAAGTACAAGTGGAATGACTACAAAAGTAGCAAAATTTTCGAGCCTTTCAAGCCAGAAAGTAATGTTGAAACGTTTTTATTATTTTTTTAAAGAGAGAAATTAAGAAAAAACAGTTGTAATGATGTTAAATTAAATCAGGAATTCTGTCTTGGCTCTGGGGGGGGGGGGGGTGGGCCCGATAGCCCCCCCCCCGGATTCGCCACTGATTGGTATTATTTTTACCTAATTGTTGACAGAGCAAAGCGAGTTCCTGTTTTAAATCGACCGTTCGGCATTTCATCTGTTTGTCTGTGTAACCCCGCTGTTTTCCGAGCTCGCCACCTAGCGGCCGTTGGAGAAGACTTTAGTCCATGATCTGGAGTCGACGAGTAAACATGGTGTTCTCCCCCGAGTGATTGTTTATTTTATATGTAATGAAATGTTTTGTCCTCAATGTTTGTCCTTGTATGTTGTGTCCTTTTGTGTTTAATTAAAAGTATTTAAACGAGTCAAAACCCCTTTCTTTGATGGCTACTGTTATCCCTAGCAGGAATAAGATTATGGCGTCCCAAAAAGGTTACATCTGTAAATTTATTTGTTACGCAGTTACGATCAAACGCGTTATTCCATTTTCTTCGAGTTTGGCATGAATGTTCCTTGAAGTCATTAAAAATGACGTATGTGTAAGGACTTTAAGTTTTTTATTCCGTTTTAAGATGGTGGCCGCTTTAATGGTTCTGTTTCATGTAATGTTTAGCTTTTTTCAGCGATTCTAGTCAAACGGAACGTCATTCATAATGCTTCCAAAAATACCGATAACAGCAAATGATAAATTAAATTGTAATTTTGTTAATACTAATAAAAGCAGACATTTAATTTTGGGGGGGGGCGTAACTACTGATAAAATCAGAGATTTCTGCAAATATTTCGTCAAAAAAATTGGCCAAACCGTTGAAGACTGTGATAAAGAGTAGATCTTATACCTTTTTTTTAATGTGAGGTCTGCTGTTCACAGAACTTATAGCTGAATTTATGCTGATTCCAATCATTCATGCTCATTCTTCAATAGGCTCCAATTCCCTTGATCAAAAATACTTCGGATTCAAAAAAATAAGAGGAGGAAAAAAATTAAAAAAAAAAAAAAAACAGATATTTATAACTAGATAGCAAAAAAGTCAAAAATGTATCTCGTAAATCTACAAATCATGTTCGGCAATGAAATTTTCAGTAATTACAGCAAAAGTTTTATTTTATGAAAAAGAGTATCATTTTGAATAACAGTGATGTAGCGATGAAAGGGCCATTAAGATTTCTGTTTTACTGCCTCATACGAACTTTAGCTTATAACATTGCTTTTATCACAACAGATGGCACCACTATAGAAAGTCGACTTCACAAGTTCTTGAGAAGAATTTTTCGCTGAAATATAGTAACTTTGACCCTGTTTTTAAAGCGATTGACCTTCGAAATTTTTATTTGGTCTTAAATTCCACACATTTCCGCTCTTTTTTATTCATCATTTTTAGAACTATTTTAAAATTAATTCTGCATTTTATACATAAACTTCTGGTATTACACTATTCAAATAGCCCTACTCAGCATTTCTTCAAAGAAAATAATTCCTCATTATAACAAGAATTCTGTCCACAGATTGCGATTCTTAAAATGTATCTGTGCTCTGTTTTGTTGCTGCTTAATGTCCCATTTTGAAGCATCACGAGGGGTATTTTCGAAAATATCTCGCACTTTTGAACCGTGGTCAGGTGGCGGTCAAATTGAGGAATGGGAGTGCGTCGAAAATCATATATGTGAATCTGATGCACGTTAAATCTAGCGTCGAGGGTCAAACGCCCTCACGTTGGCGTGGTGTCAAATTTTATGGAGTGAGATACCAGCTCAGGTGTCGTCTGATCATGGCTCACAAGGAAAATGTCTGCCCCGAAATTTCCCTTACGTAGCTTTAAAACGAGACATTAATCTATTGGAATAAACTAAAAACTTGCATCTCTCCAAAAATCTGTTAGATTTCGATAGACATGCCAAAATTAAATAATAGGGCTAGGGAATTTTTACTCGCCCTGCAACCGATTATCTCCGACACATCATTATCTCTGCCATATGCTGCCTTATTATTTTCCCTCCCTTTTTACTTTCTCGTATACGAAGTATACAAAGAGAAAGTATTGTAATCGTCAAAAAATTCTACTCGAGATTTTGACGAATCTCCACGTTTTAGACCTCCCTGAGTCCGAAAAACACTATTTTGGAATTATGTCTGTCTGTGAACACGATAACTCGAAAACTATTAGAGCTACGGGGATGAAATTTGGTATGTGGTCTTTAAATATAATTTGTAGGTTTCTATCAAATTTTGGACAAAATACGTCCACGGGAAGTCTGTCTGTCTGTATGTCCGCGGTCATGCGAACGCTATAACTCAAAAACTTGAATAGCTAGATGGATAAAATTTGGTACACAGTTTTATCGTCATGAATGTAGGTCCGTATAAAATTTTGGGCCAAATCCGTCAAAGGGTTGACTGTCTGTCGGTCTGTATAATTTACTTTTGAAAAGAATCCGTATCTCACGCGCATGCGTACTGGAAGCAATCTCCTGTGCACAACGAAAGCTATGGAGCGAATTACGCCAGTTTGTCTTTGAGCAGATAAGAGCGGAAAATCGGTACGCATCTCTTTGAATTTGATTCTTTACCTAGATATTTTTCAATCACTATATTGAAAAACCTTCTGATAGTCATTGGATTCTGGGTAACAATAGGTTCGAATTTTTTTAGCCACGCGGGGGAAGGGGAAACGGCACCTTTTTTGGGAAGTATACGAGAAAGATTAGGGGGGAACACTCCTGCTGGTTTATGCTATGTAAAAATCATTTTTTTCCGTAATTTTTTCTTGTTTAATAGTTTTATGGCAACTTTTTGTTTTTAAGTCTTTGCAGTAACATTTGTAACGATCCCAAGTATGCACCTGTGTCAAAATTTACAGTTATATGCAGTATATTTATTTATTTACAACTCGCCCCTGTCCAGCCTACCCAAGAGGGTGTAAGGCCTTCTACAGGCCGCAGGTGAAACTACATATACAGTATATATGAATCTACTATCTATATTTAAAAAGATAATCCGAAATCCAGTAGCGGATCGAACGGTGGGCAAAGTGGGTATAGCTAGCCCAGGCGCCGGTTTCAGGGAACTCCATGGGACCAATACATTATTGCTTTGCTAAGTGATGAGACTTCTTGCAGAAACTGATATTTTCGAAACTCGAATCTTCGAACAGTAACATTGAATTTTATAAAAGTTAAATATCTTGAATACCCATGTGTACTTATAAACTAAATAGATTATTTAAATTGCATTTCGTCGACAGCCACACGAAGATTCAAGTTTCGAAAATATCAGTTTGTGCAAGAACCCTCATCATTTAGCTTCTCTCAAAGAGAAATTTAAATTCACCTCACTGAAATGCCAACCTCTTTCCAAATTTTAACGGCATTCATCTGGAATTTTTATATAAGCTGCTGTATATATCTGGCTTTCAAATGAAAGAAAAATTACGCTATGTCTCGCACATGCGCAGTAAAAAATTATTTACTACAAATGGTCATATTCTCTTTAAAATTCGACGTTTCAATTCAAATTTTAATACAATACTTTTATAACATATTGTCGAGTGTACTGTCGGTTTTGTATAATTTGAATGAAAACTCTGGGTGTTACAAGCAAAATACATGAAGGTAAATTTCGGATTTTTTAAAGAAACCTTTATATATTCCCGAATATTTGTGCTATGTTTACGAAAATGCAAATAAATATTATGCACATCAAACGTAACCATTGATGAAAGTTTCATCTTTTCATCAGCTTTTTGTGAAACAAGATGGGTCGAAATCCCTTTCCGTCTTCATCATTTTCTGGTCGCCCTCCTAATTGCCCTCGTGACCGAATCTTCACTGTAAAATGTATATGATATTTGATTGTATGTCCCACGATTCCCCGCAACTGATTGCGAATCATAACTTTCGAATAAATCGAAAATTTCTCGCATTTTTCGAAATGTTGCTTAATTTTTACATATCATTATGTAACGGGCGCCAATTACCCACTATAAGCCGCTGCCGAAATCTATTCCATTTTTTATGAAACGATTTATTCCGGGCTTATTCTTAACGTTATACATAAGTTTAGCATTGTTCTTTTCAGAATTTAACCATCTTCAATGTGATTTTTTTGGAATTTCTAAATATTATTGTTTTAAATTATAAACCAAAATTTCCAAATTATAAAAAGATTTTCATTTTTCATCATAGATGGCAGCACTAAAAATGAATAAATAGCTCTAAAAATTTCATCTTCATTTCTCTATCTGATTTGTCTTCTAGCACACGCATCGATTTCGGTCGTCTGACAAAATGAAAGGTAATCAAATTCCTTCAGTGGAACTAAGAAGAGATTGGGAGTTTGCATGCGGTCTGAAAGCTAACAAGATAGAAGAGTCAACAAGTCCAACTGCAGAATCGGAATTTGTCTTAGTCGAAAAAGACGTTCGAACTACGAAGCTTCTCTAGTAAATAGTAAAAAAAAGATTCTACAACTGACAAACTGGAGTTCAATCTGATATTTCAATTTTTGCTGAATGATTCTGGGTGTATTTTTTCGAATTGCAGAAGTTTGCAATTGTTTTTCTTGAGAAAAAGCGCTTGGTATTCTTTTTTGAAGTGTACTGGCGCACTTGCAGTCAATTTAGTCACTTTAGATAACTAAATAGATTTTTAATCATCAAATCATTACAACACAAATTAATAATCCGATCACAGATAAATTTATTTATAGTAAAAATATTTATAATTGAAATAATTATCTATAATAATAATAAATTTATAACTAAATTATTCATAAAATAAAATTTATAAAATAATTATTTATAATAATCATTAGTTTGAGTCTCTTATTTTTATTATAAATAGTTTCAATTTGAAATTATTTTGCTATATAATTTTAATTCAAAATATTTTGTCAAACAAATAACCTAAAACATATATTAAAATACTGGCAAATTTGAAATTGACTAAGCTGAATTATTATCACTAATACGATTGAAAAACCAGAATGCACCAAAGGTGGTTAGTATTTTTCTCTCTTCAAATTATTGTAGTAGTTTACAATTATTCAAGATAAATTGGCCACAACATACATAGCCATATATGGACAGACAGATTGGTTATACAACCAGATAAATTCGAATAAAATAATTACTGACATCTTAAAAAGATGTACAGGAGTAGAATATGATAAATTATTGCTTTATCAAACATTCAGAGAAGCATTTATATGCGAAAAAAATGTTAGTCATCTCGTATTGAAAGTGGAATTAATACTTTATAAATTCATTCTATTATCTTGGCAAAGAAAGCATGTGCAATGAAAGCCAATTTATATAGAAAGAAAATAACTATGGAATTGAAGACAATTGCAATAGTTTTTCATAAGCATCTTAAATTTAGAAAAACTAACATCTGAAAAAATATTACTACAGAAAAATATCTTCAAAAAAAATGCTAGATATTTTTTTTAAATTCTCTGCCCTACTGATGTGATGGTTTAGGTACCTCAGTCGAGTTTCTACACAGACAAAATAGTATTAAAAAACAGCCCAAATTGCCTATACAGTAAAAAAAACTGATCCTAGAGTAGCACAAAGAAAGAAAATATATTTTGTGGTGGTGCAAGGATTTGGTTCAATGCACCTAATGCAGAATAGCAGAAAGAAGCCACGGTGAAACATGCAGATATGAGTTGGAATGTATAAAAGCTTCATATGTTGAAGAGGAATATGGATAAACTTCAAGGAATATGGGTATATTAATTTTTCAGTGCTCTCAAATTATATTTTTTTCAACCTAGGAATAATTTTATCTAATAGAGACAAGTGGTTTTCTTTTTTTCATCCTCTAAAGGAAACCTAGAAGTGCACAGTCAAAATTATTCGTCTTTGGTCCGTGGATTCCGACAATTCATTCAAATCGGCACCATAATCAATGTCAAGGAGAATGGAAAAAACTGAGATAATGCATTTTTATAATTATTCATTCAGTGTCGAACAATTCAAGATAATAAATAGAAAATGAAAATTTATAATTAATATATTGCGGGGGAAAAAATTTCAGCTTAAGTGAAATATTATTCGCAGAAGGATAAATACTTTTGTCCACTTATAAAGCCCAAGACAAAAACATAAGTTTTTGATGTTTTATTTTTAATGTTGGAATTACTCCAACCATAAATCTTATACACAACGGGAATTGGTTTTATTATTCAAACATCTAGCTCTGTTCGTACATTTTGCTGGGATGTTAAATTTTTTCCAACAGAATCCTAAAATCAAACTGGCAGAGGGCAATTTTGATGCATCTCATGACCAAAAACAGATTCTATCCTATGGTAGGAATATCTCAGGCCATAGCATTACTATATGTTCCTTTCCCTAACTGGGTAGGTTTCTACTGTGCCACGTCACATCCCCGTTCTAGAGTGTAGATCTCTCCTGATCAGTTTGGAATCGATGAGAGCGGGTCTTTTTTTTCAACTATAAGGAAAAGGAGAAGAAATATTTAAACTATTTGAAAAAAGATTTAACTGGGTAGGTTGGGTCAGTGTAGGTGTTCCCCTAATTTAGTAGAAGAAAACAATCAATGAATTATATTGCATTATTTTCAGTTGAATTTCTGCACCACTGATTTAAGCAAAACAAGATTAAATTCTATGTTTGTTTTTTGTTTCTTGATGCAGTAGTTTCGCATTTTGTACATTCAGACTTTAAAGGGGCATTTTTTCTTCTATTTCAATTTAAAAACTAAACCCTCTGCAGAAATCCAAATTGTACTGATGCTGATGATAATTTTAAGAAATGTGATTTTTTTTATTACAGGTGCCAACTGATAATGAATGCATAATATTTCATTTTGTTATTAGTTTTAATTTCAGTGCTTTTATGTTTATATAACTTATTAACATTACAAATTATGATGGCCTCTTCAATTTTCCCAAATACAGCTTCTGAATTTTTTTCTACGCTTGTGTATAAAAATAATTCAAGTATTCTGCAAAATGCTTAAATAACATGATAAACGAACATGAACAATAAACAACACAGATAAAATAACTGTTTTTTATTGAAATATATTTTTGCATATTATCAAACAATACGAAAGCAATCTACATATGCACAATTATCTTTTGTACAAATATAAAATCTATGAAACAAATATCGGTGGTAAAAAAAAATACCTTTATGTTCCAAACCATGCGTTTGTCTCTACTTTGGCACTTCACAGAGCATGAAATGGAAATCAAAAACATAGAACTTAATTTCCGATTCAAATAAAACTAGATAAATTTTATATTCTGTTCAAAATCTCAATCAAATCATAACAGTTTTCACATTTAATCATCATAAAATGTTCTAACTATACTTTAATACTAACATAATTAAATAGCTAAAAATTTTAAACATCCATTTTAGATATGCTCAGAAGGACTTTCCAACCAACAGAAGGAAAATTAAGTAAATTTGTTTAAGTACTTTACACCTTGGTACAAATTAACAGCATTTATACTCGGAAGAAATTTGTTTTGTACTACATGTATCACAGCCCAAATTCGTTCTTACATATATTATGTAGATGCTTTGAAATAGAATTTTAATGAAAATTATTTCAACACATTGCAAAAATGAAATAAGAATCGATAATCCTTTGTATAAATAAAGGAATTTCCATTTTTGGAATACATGAAATTAAGTGAATCAGAAGGAATGCAAAAATGAATAATGGAAATTGTTTAACAGGATATATTAATATACTGACAATCTTGAAATGTAATGTGCGAATAACAGTTTAAATTCTAAAAGCTGTACAGAAAACATAAAAAAAAATGTACAATGAATGTTCAACAAAGCTATCAATCATAGAAAGAAAACATGTATTGCACAAAAAAATACACAATGTTCTTGAGCATTTCATCTTATTTACAGTTCTTATATATTTTAAAGTACACTTGCTGAAGCAATGTGAAGTATCGTAATAATCTCATTTCTGTTGAAACCTCGACATATAATAGGCACAATCCGGACAATACAACTTCGGAGATTCTACAGTTTTCTTGTGGCACAAATTACACGGAGAGTGGACATGCGACTTAGCAGACTCTTGAGGTTTAGTATCTGTCACAGGTGTTTCAGGTACAGATGGATCTTTTGACATTTTTGAATTTGGACTGAACTCTTGGCCAGAACAAGCTGTAGCTTCTGTACATGGCTTCTGCATAAAATGCTGTTTGTATACACGTTCTAACAAAGGATTCGGGATGAAATCATTGTCCTCATCCCCTGCACAAGCCACCAGAACAACTTTGTCTGAAAACGTCACACTTTTCTTAGGTCCACGCCTCTTCTTGGCTTGTTCAAGAATGGCCTCAAAATTCATGCAGTTATTTGAATAGAATTTTGAAAAATTCCTATCATTTCTAAGAAGCTCTAGCCTCTGAATGGCCGTTTCATAGTCGGGAGGTTTTTCAGGTCTCCTACTCTCATGCGCTACATGCACATCACGAGGATAACTTAAAACATTATCTTCAGAGTTTTCGGCATTTGTATTTGAGTTTCTAAAAGAGGATCTATTTCCTCCAATTCTCAACACATTTGTTAACTGAGCATCTGTAAGATGAGGAGTATACACAGAACCTGAAGTAGTCTGAGTAGAATAAGGTACTTTAACAACACTTGCACTATTTGATCTTTCTTTTGAATCCACTGCACTAACTTTAGTAGGAAATTCAGATTGTTTAAGTGGTTTCTCTAAGGACTGTGATGTATACGGAAGATTTGATGATGAAGGCAACCTTGAAGTGTCTATTTCGTTATTCTGTACATTTAATGTCTTGTGATCAGTCACTTGATGAATTAAATGGCTGTCTAAATGAGAAGACGATGATGATGAAACAAAATTATTTGTTCTATCGTCAGCTGTAAGTTCTGGAGAATTTGGTGGAAATGATATTTTTTCAAATTTAGAAGTAAGATCTTTTACAGATTTTGGTTGTTCAGTTTCAGGGCATGCAGGATTAACTTTCGCACAGCTCGACACTGATTTGGGCAAACTTTGTGTGCTATGGTTTTCTTTTCCAACCTGTTAAATATAAAATAATTTATTTGATTATTAAAATAAAACGTCATTTGAAAAACAAATTTATACATCTATCTCATAAATTGTCAGCTTTTTTTTAAATCAAATAGTGAAATTTAATTTGATTATTTTTGTATAATTTCAAATTTTTAGAAATCAATAAAATAAAATATTACATTTAAATATCAAATCTGAAATATTAAACTTGTAGTTTTCACATTTTCTTCTCAAACATGCTTGCATCCAAAAATTCCTATGTTATGTTTAATTTTAACTTCGAGAAAATACAAGC
>BGPR01014777.1:0-38157 GCA_013235015.1 Araneus ventricosus
TTTTTTTCAGTTAGAAAAGTTAATCCTTTTTTGAGTGACTGCATGTGTAAATATATGACTGCTATTCTTTTTCTTCATCCTGTGCTTTCACTTCAGACGTTTAAGTTGCACAGAAATGAAACATAATGGAATAAACTGATTACTAGTGAAAGAAAATTCTTCAAATTTCTTTATCATTTCTTCTTTCAAAATACTTTACATGGCTTTTAGAAAAAATTTCCCCTCTTTTTTCAGGTGAGGATTCAAAAGTGGAGACATATACATTTTCTCAGATGTATGAGCAATCCAGGCTGTATGCTGCTGCCTTTCGCAAATTCGGGCTGAAGGAAGGAGACAGAGTTGCCTGTGAGATGAACGATATCGTTGATAAAAATTCTTTCAACTTAAGAATGCATTACTTTTTAGCATTAACATTACTATATTAGCCTCTAATAATTTTAAGAACGAAAAAATGAAATTGGGACTATGATAAATGATTTATCAGTTTGAATACATTTTTACTTATAAATTCAGGAATAGTGATTGATAAAATCTGCATACTATCTATACATAATCACCTTTTCGGTGATCCTCTTTAATACTCTTTTTTTAAAAAAACTAATCATATATAAGTTGCTATTAAAGTAAAAATATCCGATTAGTATGAATAATATCTGGCTATTAGTTATAATAACCGGGTAAATTTTAACCGTTTAGTATGACTAATAGTCGGTTTTTATTCATAATAACCAAGGTTACTACTAATAATAACGGTTATTCGCATTAACCGTAACACATATAACAATAACAAGTTAATCGCCACAACACAGAAAAACCGTTTCGACCTGGCCACTTAAAACAAACGACTTATTATACATGCAGAGTCGTGAAAAACATCGACATAATTATTTTTTGACACAAATTGTCGAAAACTCAACAATAATCAATTGAACTTACTTGGACGATTTCGATGCAAGATGGTGACAAAACTTCTAACTCCTCTGAACCGGGGATCGAAACCGCGTTCATAGAAATAAAAGGCAGACGCTCTAACCACTAGACCACCGGAGACTTCATAGCATGAAGTAAAAATAATCTATTTGAGTTTTAACGTCACTATAGTTCTAGTGGCGCCACCTAGTGGTGTAAAAATCAACTATTGCCAGAAAACGTGTTTTAAGGTTAGCTTTCATGAGTAACAACAGGTTACTGCAACTTGTGTAGACAATAGCGGAGATGGAACCCTATTAAAAACATGAAATGAATGCAATAAAATTACATTTAAGAAAAGGGAAAGTTATCGTACGGAAAGCAATACCGCATGACGAAAAATAGAATTTGAACTGACGGTTTTAAACCGTTTATGGCTGGAGCGGAAAACGGTGAAAAACCGTTTTGTTAACAAAACAGCTTTAAACCGTCAAATATACGGAAAAAGTCCGGGGAAAAAACGGATATTTTTTACAGTGTATATGATGTTAGCTTATTCTGTTTGGGAGGCCACGCTTTACCTTTCGTTATGTATTTATATGGCCAGTGTGAATCATCGGCAGTATGAAGCACGCGTGATTCATGCGGCCCGAACGAATACATTACCTGCGAGACACACTTGCTTCACGTGCAATTAACGTGTTAAATCGTTTAATTTTAGAAGGTTTTCATGTAGAACACCTTTATTCTTTAGGTTACATGTCTAACCGGAAAGAAGCGTATTTTGCTATGCACGCTGTAACGAGCATCGGAGCTATTTGGACAGGAGCACTACCACTTTTAGGGAGCGAAGTAAGGAATAAAGCAGTAATAAATCCTCTTATAACGGATGTGGAAATTTCCGTTTTGTATTATCTAAACCTCAAACAAAAAATATACTTTAAGACAATTTTTTATTTCGATACTCATATTGCTTAAGAATATTTCCATTGTGTTATTTCTCTTGCACTGAATATTATCTCATAATATGATCTCTACTCTAATCAAAATTTTTAATGTTCCCATTTCGTACGTGATAGTCGCATGACAAAATGCAGCTTAACAAGAAATACCACCCATCTCAATTTTTTAAATTTCAAAGAGGAAGGAAAAAACTGAATTTTTCACAGTCAATAAAGATAGACATACAAAAGGAAAACACAAAACGTGACGAATTGAAAAATATCATGGCCAGCCACTTTGTATTGCTTTTTTGTTGACTCAGCTTTTGCGCGAATGTAGAAATAGCTTTCTCTATTTCTCTCTCTCGCTTGTATATATATAAGATATAAATCAACAATATAATATACATATATATATATATATATATATATATATATTTTTTTTTTTTTTTCTGTAAATAAAAACAAGGGCGAGTTATTCTAAATTTCATTTTATTATGGGAGAGTGACGGAATGTACGTACATCTCAGTATAAGGCTTCAAGCCAAAAGAGAACAGAAGATCCCTGCTTTTTCTCAGGTAGGGATTTAACAGATAGACACGTGATCAAAGTGGAGGGAATAATAGCTATTTTTAGTATATTACGTAAGTATTTTAGGGAAAAGTCTGGAAAAGAATTCGCGATTTATGTTGGCGCGTGGAAGCAATTAGAATATTCTTTTAGCAATAAATATGCCAAAACGCGAGATTTAATATACCTCCAGCGTAGGAAATAGAACGAAACTGGAGTTTAAGAAAAGTGATTTTGGAATACATTAAGACTTTAAAATATATAATATTAGAATTTGAAATAAAATTAAGTGAGATTATTTCATATACAGTGATACCTCGAGATACGAGTTTAATTCGTTCCGTAACCTTGCTCGTATGTCAATTTGCTCGTATCTCAAAGCAATTTTCCCCATTGAAATTAATTGAAATGCCATTATGTTAATCCGTTCCAGCCCCAAAAAAGCTACCCCTAATTGTTTTTGTTATGTGTTTTTGAATAAGAAAAATGTATTTATAAATGACAAATATTGTATAAAAACATAATAAAAGAGAATGTAAAGAAAAAAAAACTGGTTTTAGAAAGTGTACATACACCGTACCGTTCCTCGTATCTCAAATGTCGCTCGTATTTCAAAACAAAACTTCGCTGCTCGACAGTGCTCGTATCTCAAATAACTCGTATGTCAGGGCACTCGTATCTCGAGGTACCACTGTATATATATGAAAGGTGAGAAAGGTTAACATTCCCCTTGACAAGGACTGAATTGCCTCTGGACTTATAACAACATATACGGTTAAGGCACTGCTGCTTACTTCGCAGCAACTTAACCAAATTTTTCGCTAACTCGTGACATGCTTTACACACTTTGGGTAAGCAGGTTCGGCGTCGGCAATAAAAAAAAACATTAAGGAATAAAGCAGTAATAAATCCTCTTATAAAGGATGTAGAAATTTTCGGTTTGTATTATCTAAACCTGAAAAAAATAAGGAATTATATTAAGGAATATGAATTTTTTTTTTTTCACTTTTGGTAGGAATAAGCGGTCTCATGTTCATATAACATGTGTAAAAAAATTCAAAAATATTCGCTATGGGCTGAGAAAAATTCAGTTTCACTTCCTTTTTGAAATTTCAAAAATTTGAGATAGCTGATGTTGCTTCTTAAGAGACAAAATGTAACTGCGTATGTCATTTCAACATACATGACCACATTCAAATTTCAAGCATCGCGGGACATGTGAGAATCAATAGATACTGTTTCTCCAATATTTTAATTTTATCTGCTTTTTAAGGACTCGTAAACCGTCAGGACGTCGTGTTTCAGGAAAAATAATGAGACATTATGATTCGTTTAAGTTGTCTCTGTCATCAGGAATTGGAGAATTGCAAATACAGTTAACGGGTAACCGGTTTGGATTATATGTACTAGATGAAACGGACTCATATTTTCAACTGCCTGTTAACAGATTTCGGAATACAGAAATCTGAGAAACAGACTTATAAAATTTACCATTGTTTTTGCAATCACTTTTTTACTTAAAATTTTGTAGTTAATTTCTATTAGGTCAAGAGTCGGATTATACTTATAAATTACTTTGGCAGATTCTAAACCCCGTTTATGCTTTTATGAATAAGAGAAATAACACAGAAATAGGAAAACGTAAAATTGTAGCTCTCAAAAGCGAAGAATCTGTCTCACTTAACTTTTAGGGATGTTTCATTAAAACATTTAATTTTGTATATTTAACGAAAATTTCTAGTTGGTTTCCTTGAAAGAAAGGAAAACTGAAATTTTTCAATATTTACAGTTTAACAAAAAAATTAATTAATAAAATTATTCAAAGTTCTTATATGCAATCGAAAATAATTTAGGAACTATTTTAAATCTCAAAAGAATAACTAAAATTAATCAACAAAAATCTCTTTCGGGTAGTTTGCTCAACAAATATTCATTATTTTTGAGGTTTCCGTTAATGAAAAATATTTTTATTGTCATATATAGCAAATAAATTACTACGAAATAACTTATTTTAGGCTGTAGTGAATCGATTCAAGCAAGTTAAACCGAGGGTTCTTTTAACTATAGACAGATTTCTCCAAGAAGGTGAAGAGATTGACATGTTGCCGAAGGTGAAGGATATAGTCAACGGTAAATGCAAATTTTATCTCATTTTTTTTTTTCTTATTTTCAGTTCCGTGTGGTTACATATTATTTACCAACGATTATGGAGTTAGAAGGCTTTGGATTCAAGCTTAGCTTTAAAAAAATAATCCAAAAGCAGCATTCTTTATCTCATCCATTATTGAATCTTTAAGTTTACTGGATGTCGCAACAAGAGAATTATAAATGTTATTTTTTTAATTTAAAATAATTACATTCATTAACTGAATTTTAAATCGATTCAATTTCTGAATTGAGAAAATTTAAGATTATGGCCAGATTTCCGTTGTAGAAAAAGGAATAAGAGCCATTAGCTAACTTTATTGAGCAAGACTTTAAACATGCATTTGCCTAAAATAAATAAAATAAAGTCAATATGCTTCGCAATAATGAAGGGCTAAAATATTGTGTTAATCGCAAATTTAATATGCAATGACATTTCAAATGCTAATTATTATATAATCATTGCAAAAACATGCAAAGATGGAATCAGATATTTAACAATAATCGTAGAATCATTTTGTAAATTTCTGCATTCCATTATGAAATATTCTTTTAAAGCTCAATCTCCAATCCTTCAGAAAACTTATTTTATTTGAGCTCTGAAGATTTCTCAGAAGGATTTCAGCTCTTTAGAAGCTTCTGGAGATTAGATAGATTTCTCAGAAAGATAAGAGCTCATCTATAACCCATTACGATCACTTATTCTTTTGAAGATTTCTCAGAAAAATAAGAACTCATGTATAACCCATCACGATCCCTTATTTTTTTAAGATTTCTCAGAAAGATAAGAGCTCATCCATAACCCATCACGATCCCTTATTCTTTTAAGATTTCTCAGAAAGATAAGAGCTCATGTATAACCCATTACGATCCCTTATTCTTTTAAGATTTCTCAGAAAGATAAGAGCTCATGTATAATCCATTACGATCCCTTATTCTTTTAAGATTTCTCAGAAAGATAAGAGCTCGTCCATAACCCATTAAGATCGCTTATTCTTTTAACACTGGTTTCCAGAACTTTCGAAAATTTGATTCACATGATAACTTTTATGGTCTGGGTTACTATCTGTCAATTGCGTCATGCGAAAAATCGACAAGCTTAATGCAAAAATCGTTCAAAACGCACTGCAGGGGCGACAGTCATTGAATCTAGAGCTACCAAATTTGGCATATAATTACTTCTTTAAAGTAGATGATCACAAAGAAAGATTTTTCAAAATTTAATTTGATCTTTAATTAAAGATTGATTGAAATATTAAAGGTTTTTCCTCAATAACTTCGGAGCATATTTTTGCACAAAACCATTTTTAGATCACTTTAAAATTTTAAAAAATTAACTTTTCAGAGGTACCAATTTAACCTCCGTACAATGTTTTCTCTCATTTTAATAATTTTTTTAAAATGTTTTGCAGCTATATTTTTCTTTGTTTCATTTACTCCGATGATATTAAATTGATTTTTTGTGTGCATGGATTAACCTTACTGCTATCAAGAATAATTTTTTCAAAATAATGTAAAGATTGATTCGAATCAAACCTGAAACACTATAATGCTATGGTGATTCGGAATAGAGTTCCAAATATCCTGTAAATGTTTGATTTTAAAAAAGTTTCTACTGTAGTACACTAATTAGGGAGAGTTTTGAATTTTTTTATCTATAATATTTTATCATATAACGGTTATCTTCTTGGTTTTATAAATGAAACTTTTATTTTTCTTTAAGCCCTTTCTCTCCTTTTTTGACGTGAAAACGTCTTTCCGCTGGTTACAGTGAGAGTCGGTCGAACTTTCTTGTGTGACAAAATACAGTCAGATTTGAATCGCTAATAACTACGAGACTAATGATGCGAAATGAATAGTTGACCGCACAACGGACAGATCATGTCTGTAAGAGTTTGTCGCATATTATTTGTTTTGCCTGTGACGTCATCGTACCTGTGTAGACGCATGCGCGTGATTGTTAAAAATTAGCTTTAGGTAAGGTTATAAATAAGTGTAGCGTGGAAACGCGTTTAGCTAGGAGGTTGGTTCTGGTAACATTTTAAAGAGCTTGAGGAGTATTCTAGACCCAAAGTGACACAATGATTGGTATTAAATTGAAAATACAATGGTGTTAAATTGAAAATTTCAAACTCCGCATGTTTTTTCATTATAACATGCAGAGTTCTTTCGAAGTGTATGAAACTTACAGAATACTTGACAATACGTAAAAGAAACATTGTATTAAAATTTGAATTCAAAACTTTGAATATTGCGGGAAATATGAGCATTTGTAGTAAATAATGTTTTACCAGTACTGTCAACAGATGGCGCCATCAAAAGCTGCTCTAAATAAAACATAAGAAAGGTGCAGTTAAGGGTCCGCGCCGTAGATGTTTCGTGGAAACGTTGGGATAAAATTATGAAACAAGTATTTCCTATTAATATGTAATTTAATTACAAATCTCTTTAATACAATATTTACATGGAGGACATTCATGAACAAAAAATTTTTAATCGTTAAAAAATATTTAATATATTTTCTTAGTGGACATGGTCCTTTTCCGGCCTATTTACATAGATTCCATTTATTGAATTCTCCAAGTTGTTCTTGCGGTCAGGTGGGCGATGCAGATCATTATTTATTTGACTGCACGCTCACCAAAGAATTCCACCTCAAGAAGCCTGCAGAGCAAAATAAAAAGATATGGTTTAAAAATTTAATGCATAATAAAATTGCAACAAATAAATTAATGAAAGCATATACTATTAGTAGCAACATTTGTGATTTATTAAAGACCTCGGAGTGAAATTGCTTTTAAATTATTTTTAAGATATCTTTACTCTTTTACCTCAACACCGCGAATTTTAAAAGATTTAAGTGGGTTAACCCTGCGCCCTACCCTAAGTTTTTAACACTTTATTTACGTTGTTAATTTTAACTGATTATATTGTTTTTAGGTTAATCCTGGACTTATTAAAATGTTTTAGTGTCCTACATTTTATTGAGCATTCGCCCTTGGGGAGTCCCGATCGTATATAGGCATTCTGTACTCGAGCAGAGCACCATTGTAACTTTGGAGGGCTCTGATTGGACAAACGAATCTGACGACACTCTTCTGCACATCGCATCAACAGTGAGACACGCCTATCTTATTTATAGTACTTAAAACTCTAAATATACTATTTTTTTCTCCAAGATATTGCTTGAATTTGCTTTTAAAAGGGGAATCTTTCTTCTTCCTGATTTAATGTCGTTAGATTTGCTTCATTCAGATCTGAAACATTAAAATTCATATTTTAATATTTAACTTAAACCATGATAAATATAAGTATTGAAATAATGCCTGATGTAGGATTACAAATTACAACTTACATCGTCTAAAAGATAATGATTTGAAATAATTATTCCTACTTACCTGCACACAAGCTTTGTTCTAGATAGTCTAGAAGACCGAAGATTCAATTTCGTGTCCGATGTTCTTCCATATTCTTCTATCCATGAATACACATCGGGAACACTTTTAAAGTTGCTTCGAACGATGGTTTCATCTTCAACGATTTTAACAGCTTCATTTACAAAAGAAGGGGGAAGATTGGAATTCTGAATAGCCATGGGTAGTACACAAAGAACATTTCGCTATCCCTAGTTGAAAGGATCAGTCAGGGCGTGGTCAGAGATAAACAAACAAGCAAAGCATAGCTACGTCAGATTCGCTTGTCCAATCAGAGCCCTCCAAAGTTACAATGGTGCTCTGCTCGAGTACAGTATGCCTATATGCGTCCCGATCGGTGGCCTTGTTTTTGCTCTTCTTGTTTTCAAGGGTTTGCTATTTCTGTTCTTGTATTTTTATTGTTAGATGGATTTTATTGTTTTCTAGACTGGTGAGAGACCACGGGGTCTGTTTTTGATGCTCTTTTGTGGGTTTTTTAATGATATTTTATAAAAAATTTTATTGCCTCCTTCTTTTTACTAGTGTCTTGTACTGAGCTTGTGATTTTGTTTTGCTCATTTGAATGCATACTGGGGGCTCCTCTTTTTGAGTGTTTTGGATATTTTTAATTTTGGTTCCAGATCTGGTTATAAAAATCAAATAAAATTCAATTAATTTATGGTTCTCTCCAAGTTTAATATCTATTCAGTGGCGTACTTTTAATTTGTTTTTTTCTCTTGTGAGTATGTTTTAGGTTACTTTATTTATTTTGCTGTTGTCCCTTTTTTGTAATGTTTGCAAAGTTTTGTGCTGTGTTTGTGATGATTTTGTGTGTCATGTCATATTGCTATTTTTGTATTGCTTTTATCCCCGCCGGTCTGCCGGTGGGGGTTTTAAATTTTTAAAAATGCAATATTTACACAGAATAGTATAATGGTTACAGAATAGATAAATCACAGTTTATCGCATGTAGCAAGAGTCTGTGGTAGCTTGCGATTGATCTATTCTGTAACCATTATACTACTCTGTGTAAATATTGTATTAAAGAGATTGATAATTAGATCACATATTAATACGAAACACTTGATTTATGATTTTATCCCGAAGTTTTCACGAAAAATCTACGGTGCGGACCCGAACTGCGCCTTTCTTATGTTGTTGTTTTTTTCTTGTATTAGTTCGATACATTTCCAGGATTCCCAGAATTTTTTTTTGTTGTTGTTGTTTAATAAAGCAGGGTTTTTTGTGTTTTTTTCTGCAGATTTACCGACTCTGGAAAAAGTGCTTATCGTCGCATCGAACCCAGATTCTTATACTAAAGACATAAGCTGTATTAAGAACAGGTAATTTCATATGTAATTTTAACTAAAATTATAATGAAGATTATTCTCAACTTATTTTTCAATATGGAGATTTTTTTAAGAGATTATTAGAGTAATTAATCTAATATAACTATTTTAATGTATCTAAGTCTACATTATTCTGCTCATGAGATATTTAACTTTATTTATACTGCGATTTAACTTAAATTCATAACGTTTAGATTCATAATGTTTTATAACTTATATTCATAAGCTAAGCTTTATTTTACTCTGCCCAGTTTCAGAACTTTTATTTAAAATTTATGATTACGTCTTTGAAAACTCATATGTAATGAAAATTCAGTACAATTATATATGTTACATCGCACAAAATTGAAATTCCCTGGAGGACTGCAAAAAGCAACTTAATCTTTTTTCAGTGATAAGTCAGGGAGGTTTTATGAGATAGAATGAAATTTCACGAATGATAAAAGACCATCATTAAATAAAATGATGCATACATTATTGAAAAGACTACATTCTTAGTATGTAGTATGTATTCTCAGTATGTATTGGTATCTTTAATATATACAGGGCGTCCACTCTTATCGTGCACAATAGTTAATTTCTAAACCGTTAGGGATAGACATGTAGTTCTAATTGAAAAAATGCTTTAAATGAAGAAAAATTAGAATATATGTGTTTTGAGTGAATAAATATATTGCTGAAAAAGTTATGAATTCTAACTTTTTATACGATCCCCCGGTCCTATCAGTTATATTTAATAAAATATTTTTGACACTCTAACATTTTTAAACAAAAAACGTTCCACTCTCCTGCGACTAAAGCTGACCGAGTTATGGAGCTTTGAATATCGCTGACTTACACCATTTCAATAGCCGTTTTGAAGACGATCCACCAATCAATGCACAGTACTTGCTCGATGAGGCCGCTCATTGATTAAAAATCATGAAATTCAAAGCTCCATAACTCGCTCAGTTTTGGTCGCTGAAGAGTGGAACTTTTTTGTTTAAAATATTAGAGTATCAAAAAACTTTTACTAAATATGACTGATAGGACCGGGGGACCATATAAAAAGTTAGAATTCGTAACTTTTTCAGGAATATATTTATTCACTCAAAACGCATACATTATAATTTTTCCCTTCATTTAAAGCATTTTTTTCAATTGGAACTATATGTCTATCCCTAACGGTTTAGAAATTAGCTTTTGTACACGATAAGCGTGGTCACCCTGTATCTATATATACTAGCTGTGTTTCCCGGCGTTGCACGGGCTATCACGAACAATAGGATAGTCCCGGGTGAAGAGAAGTGAGGTCACGTGAGTCCTTGGGATCCATATATTTTCATATGCCCCGCCTCCGTTTTTCTCTACAATCAACAAATATTGTCACTTACTTTCCCTAACAAACGTTAGGAAGTTAAACATTTTAATACAAAAAAGAAAGAAAAAAGTATGAAAATGATTTTTTTTCCATTGTTAATAAATCCAAACACGGAAGCTCGCTCAAAAAGAAATACCAACTTCCGTTAAATAAATAAAAAGAATGCAACACCGGATATGAAAACTAATAATAGGGGGAAAAAAGAATACGCCGTAAATGAATTCACCATGCTGCCAATAGATGGCAGCACGTGAATTCATTCATTTTGACGTTTTTAATTAATATCTTTTTAAGTAAATACAATTTCGGAATTTAAATAGCCGAAATGGATTCCTTGGATTATTTTCCATCTTTTGGAACTTACGGCTAGTTTCAAGATTCAGTGGTTCGTGAGAAGATAGAAGGACATAGATACATATGTTTGTTTACCTTCGAATTTTAATAGGATAGATTCAATTTATCCTCGAAAACGGCAGAGACGTTCCGTACAATCCAATATTTCCATATTCAAGGATGCTCTATTATTATTGTTGATAATGCCTTAAGCTTATTTTTTCCAGTGAAAAAGCATCAGTAATGAGCACTTAAACTCGTACAATGATATAACCGATGGTTATTCAATATAAAATATATGAGTGAATTGTGAATTAATCGAGAAGTTTCTTGAAACAAACTGAACGAAATAATTCTGTTGCAATAGCTGCTTTTTTGACGAGTTTCTGAAGTTGGGAGTAGAAAAGGATGGGTCCATTCCTCCGATGAAATTCGAACAGGTGTCCTTTTCTCATCCAGTGATTATCAACTATACATCTGGAACTACAGGGCTGCCTAAACCTGTTGTTCATGGAACTGGAGTAAGTTACTAGAAAATCAAATAAAACTTCCTGAAAAATTTTTATCTGTAAAGTAGTAAGAGAAAAATATAGTTACCTTTTTATACACTTTTACTTAACTTGATTTGTTTCATGTTTGCGAAGACAGAGTTTTGTAATCAATTTTTAACGTGATTTTTGGTTTGCTAGAGTCTACAAATTGTGTATACTTGTGCATTCTAGATGAGAATACACTGTTTCAATATCTTTAGAACTTGATTATCAGTTGCATCAATCGATCATTATACTTAAATTTTAACTCTGCTTGAATGGCATCACCTGAATGTGAATTTGAGGAAACAAATTTATTCCATTATTTCAGTATTACTAATATAAAAGCCCATCTCTGTCTCTCGGTAACGCTCTGACGTCACCAACAATAAAACTCGCGCCATAGCACTGCGAGACTTTCAACAGCATTATTTCATTGTTAGACAACCTAAATTTCAGTCATTATAAATTTAAAAGAGTAATTGTCGTTCTAATTTCAAATTTAATAGCTCTAAAATAGTGAAATAAAATTTTCTATCTATTGATATAAAATTTAGCTCGCTATGATCAATAGTTCTCGAGAAATTTTAAATTATATTAATCCTATATTTGAAATTAATTCCCGTTTTTTAATAGAAAGTGGTAAATTACGTCAGTGGTATATCATGCGAGTGATATAGCTTGGACGCCACGATGCATCTGCTTATTTATTGAAATCGTGGTGATAAATATTTTTGGCAACGTTCGACAAGCAGAGAAGTGCTTTGTTTTGATTAGAATATCGAAAAAGTATTATTTTGAAAATTTTAACTTTTGGCTGAGAATTTCATGGTCATTGATTTATAATAAAATTATTAAACAACGAAAAATATTTCACACGGAATTTTGTTTACCAAGAGGTTTTTTGAATAAAGAAATATGTAAATAATATGTAAATAAAAAATATATATTTCCTGTCATAAAACATATGTTTATTTCATTTGTTTTCAAACAATGCTAAAAATTTCTTTCGCATATATATCTATTTAAACACGCCCAATTTGACGGGAAATCTCTCGAATGAAAAGGCAATTTGCACCCGTAATATCATGACGGGTGATTTTCTAGTATTTATAATAGTGAATTATAATTTGCACATCAGTGTTACGGGGAATGCGTCTATTGAAGCGCTTGCATAGCTTCCTTTTCTGTAGGATCTTCGGGACACTCTGTTTTCTGTTTATAGTGGAGAATGTTGTACCTTTGACCGATTTTCGTTATTACTTTTTTATTGGCTTCATTCGTAAGCTAACTATTCTGTTGTGAGTTCTAACCTAAACTCTGCTTTGTTTTGCCTTTGTTAGATATTTTCAAAAACCAAAATTTTCAATTTTAACATTTTTAATTATTTTTTAAAAACCTTTCACGGTGGTTAAAGGTACAGTCGTCAACGAAATGAATAGGGCACCTCTGTAATTCTGGTATATATTATCTTATCTTCACAAAACTAGTGCCAATGTTAGTGGTTCAAGAGTACAGGTTTATTCAGATAAAAAAACTGATTAAACGAGTTAATTAACAGTTATCTTGGAATTTTCCCATCACGACTATCAATTTTTTTTCGCTGTATCGACTCCCCGTCATAAAATTAGCATCCCCATAAATTTTTTTACAGTTGTGATGATAATTTAGAGACTTATAGGGTTTTGAAAAATGGCATTTCCCATGTTAAATGAATTTTAGGAACTTTTGACGATATCTCGGAAAGTATTATATGTTTCTCAAAACTTTTTTCACTCACTAAACGAACACTATTTTTTTACATTAAGTCATGAATAAAATTCATTAATAAAAAACTTAAATATTTTTTAAAAATTTTTTTAATATGACTGTGAAAAAAAGTGAACTGTAACACAGTGAAATTTTTACATGAGAGCAAAGCTGAAACGTTATAATGCCGGTATCCAAAGTCTTAATCGATTTGATATTTGAATTATTTTAGGGCTCTGAAATGGGTTTTTAGGCAATTCTATTATTACAGATTTTGTATTAGATTTAGAAGACTTCAGTTTACCATCGACAGGATCCTCCATCTCCTCTAATTTCTACATAACAATCATTAGTGAGGTTTTTCACATAACTAGAACTGGTACATATTTTCTGAAAATTAACATAAGTAAAAGATAATACTTGACTCAAATTTTCGTTTTCTTTCGGGAGCAATTGTTTCCCATTCAATCTTATCAGTTAATTTCTTTTTATAATATTTGTCATAAATGAATGGACTGCTTTCTTTCATTTCGGGGCAACTTGGGACAAGCTCGAAGGTCATGTTTTGTGTTTTATATTTAACTAGTGACACTTTTAACTAAAACAATATGTATTCTATAAAAATAATAATAAATATGCATTATATAATATAAAAAATGATTCCTTTTCGTTACGACAATGATGTTGTAAATATTAAAATTATTTTATTGTTAAAGGCCAATAACTTGAAAATTTTTCGTTTTCTGAACATTTTTTCTGATATTAACCTTTTATCATATATTTTATAATATGCTAATCAATGTGTAATTGTAATTTATACTCACAATATTAGTAAACATGTTTATAAGACCACGTTTAAACCAGTTTTAACATATTAGAAACCATATAAAATTTCTTTAAAAAATTCCAAAAAGTTTACATTTCAAGGGCTTTTTCAAATTTCAGGGTTTCACAGGCAAACCCTCCTGTTAACTGTTAGAGAGTCTCTATTAGAACCAAAAGAAATGGGAAAAAGCCTGGGGAGCAATGTTTTTTTTAAGTTTTTTCCAGACACCCGGTACTGCAGTGTTGTCAATTATCCTAAAACTATCCTTATTGCAGATTTTGCTTAGTTTTTTTAAAATAAATACGGAGTGATAATCAATGCTTTAATATAAAACACTTTTTATACAGAAACTTTAATTTTCCCTAACAATTTGTATTCAATTACATAATTTAGGAAAAATTTATATCCCTAGTTTTCCCTAAATAAGAAGAATTTAAAAGTGCCTCTGACCTGGTCAAAGGTACAACATGATACAATTTTAAACTGAAACCTGTATAACTTATTTTTGGTAAGGAATAGAAAAACCAGAGTTTGCACAAAATAAGATCATTAGTATGATTATAGTATGCATACCCTACTATCATTTCTAAATAGTTTCAAAAAAATGTTATGAGGCAAAAAGTAATGTCTGTAATATTTACTTTTTAGTGCTGAAATCGCGGATAAATATTTTTATTCAGCACAGTGAGTATTCTTTTAAACAGCAACAGGATAAACTATACAATTGGCGGATGGTCTTTGTATTAAACACACAAACTTCCAAATTGTGTTCCTAATTGCCAGCACAGACTGTAGTGGTCAAAGGAACAACACTCTCCCCTTGATGATGCTTCAGTGCCTTCTGCTCCTCTCACCTACTTGGAGCTGTTCTCTACAGCTAAAAGCAGGAATAAAACTATCTGGCTCATTCCACCGGAGCATCACTGGTATCAGGGTTCTCGACCAGGTGGCTGTCTATCAATTGACTGCAGCAGACGCGACCAGACAACTCTTACTCGCTTCCTTAGTGGGCATATCAGAAGTTTGACTTTCTCTGGTAATTCTAAGTGTTTTGAGATCTGCCCAAAATGTACTGTAGAACAGGCCACACCTGATCATATTCTTGCATGCCTGGGGCTTTCCCAACAGGATCTTGTTTCTAATCCTCTATTGACTTTGGATTTCTTCAGGGTGCACAGGCTCATGGACCTGATATGGCTCTGCTGATCTTCGGGGATCACCATCAACAACAGCAACACTCTCCCCTACTTCACAGCAACAGCATTTTAGATTCTATACTGTTAGATCGGTTGTATTTATTTACCTAAAATGGTGGATAAACATCCAACAATTAAATACTTTAAAGTCACAGCTAATATACCGTCTGTTATCTTTATTTGGGGAAATCATTTTTTAGTAAATAGATCCAAAAGACATCCATTATTGAAGACGTTTTATGCTCTTAATTCCCGCTGAACAAAATATCAAAAATTTGAACTGATATTTGTAACATCTGGGTAAAAGAATGATGATTAAAAACATACGTTTCAGAAAGACATAAATTATTTTTTAATCAACCGTGGGTACTAAAAAATATTATTGCTGGTCGTACTGACTTTTGCCAAAACTTTTGTTGTGAAGTAATAAGTGTTTATATGAGTCGTCGACTTTCGAAATAATTCTCTTCTAAGTAACAGCAGATTGTTCCTTCTTGAAGATTAAGAGAAACACTAAAGATCCGATGACATATGGATGAAATTCAGGTTTCTATTTTAGAACATTTGAAGCACTAGGATTGCATTATGTAGATTTTCACAGCATCTGTAAGATCATGCCGAAAAAGGGATGAGATTTGTCTGCTTGTGTAGGTAGCTTCCAAGGTCATATTTCGCTGCCAATTTAAAAAATACTGAACGTGTATTTACAACAATTTAAAAAAGAAAGCAATATTTATTTATTTAATAAGATTACGATTTTATTTTGAAGTTATACTGCAGCAGTCGTTTCGAGACGGATTTCGTAATTTTAAATCTTTAGTTTTTCACGTTGCAGAGAAAGGACCCTAAATAGTTTGATAAACGCCTTAGTTACTGTTCAACAACGGATTCCGTCGATTTTACACCGGAAAGGAGTGTCATATGAACGCATTTCCGGGGTTCTTCGTCATATCACGCTCAGTAAAATGTGAACATCACCCTTTCATTCTGCACTTCCTCCTATTTTGATGAAAATAATCCCGCCCGGCAGCATATAACCGACCTTTACTTCAATTCGGACCAGAGAAAATAACGGAGCTCGCTGATTGGTTAGCTCATTGACGTCACGCCTTCCCACTCAATTGCAAAACTTACAAGTCATACGCTCACTAGAAGGCAAAATCCTTATGAATTAAAATGTATAATTAAGAAAGAAGGAAAATCGTAAGAGCAGCAGTATTTATTTCAATGATTCCAATATTTGATTTATTCTCGAAATGTATTAGAAATATACGTATACGTGTCTTATTTTTGTTTATTAGAATTTCTTAAAAAAGGTTTAAAATTTTGTAAATCTCATAAATTAATATTGTTATATTTTATGTTAAATATTTTAAAAAGGGTGCAACATAATGAATAAAAAAGGGCACTTTTGAGACTAAAAAATGTCTCTTAATATGCAAACTAAAGAAAGTAATTGAAATTTATAAGCTCGCGTATTGCTTATTTCCTACAAGGCCTCCAGTTCGGCGAAATAAACATGACGTCATGAAGACGCTAAGGGAAGCAGCCAATCAGCGAGCTCGGTTATTTTCTATGGCCTGAACTGAAGTAAAGGTCGGTTATATGCCGCCCGGCACATACGCAAAAGCGCGGAGGGTTTCCGAATCCGTTGCTAAACAATATGTTTACATGAAATGGCGTTATACGATTGTTTTACGTATTATATTTACTATACAGGGTGTTCCAAAGGTCGTTTGAAACTCTAAGGGTACTTTAGGCATACAGAAACAAGTCATTTTAGCAATGGAACAAATGGTCACTTAGCGAAGGGAACCGCTACGGGGGTGTGGGGTTGTGAATTATGTAAAAGAAACGCATTGACCAAATAAAGCGTACAACGAAGGCTTAATGGAATGAAAATTCACAATAATACAGATGATTGACTAACAACATGATAAGCGTGTATAACTTCAGACGGCAAGTTGTTAGAACACTTACTTTTAGTACTCCAAAGGTCTGTTGTCGATACTGCATTCTACTTGCCATTGTTTATGTCACACTGTTTAAGACTTGATCGTCAATTAAATGTGCTATTGTGAATTTGTATTCCATTAAACCTGTGTTATACACTTTATCTAATGCAGGGGCGGTGTGATGTTTTTCTTTCCCACGAGAAAAGAGTCGAGTACCTTTCACTTCAACCGCAAGCCAACTACACCTGGTGGTCATTAAGAAGACATTCGCGAAGGTAATAGCTGCAAGCGGAGAGCGACCACAATGCACAGAAATAAATATCTGTCAGAGAGCGCATTTGGATAGGCTATCAGAAGATTCGCGGGGCTCTTTCATGTCACACCTGCATAGCTCCTGTGGTTATGAAACTCAGGAACCATCCCACTGTCGGAATTGACAATTGGTACATGGAAGTTTAGTCTTTGGTCGCCCGGGAGCCCGATTGTCCGGTGGAGTGAAAGGAAGGTGGAGCTCCACCCTTGAGGTAGGGACAAAAGCGGGGGTGTTGGAGTGAAACGAGGAGAGCGGTGAAGAACCGAATTAGGGAGGCTAGAAACGGCGTTTCAGTCTCCGGCAGTGCGAAAGAGCTGAATTAAACTAATTAGCTAATTAATCAGCTCTGAATTAAAGTCCCGAATCCATTCGTACTTAGGCATCGAACGCTGAGAATCAGCAATTATTTTCCGAAATCTCGGCTTATCGAATTTTGAGCACTCCTTGTAGTCTCGTGCTTAGGCTATCACCCGGATAGGGAAATTAGTCTTGATCTCCATCTCTTGTGAAACTCTGACTCCATCGAATTTTTAAACTCATACGAACGAACTGTGTTTATAATCATTTAGTCCAGATTTCTTATGTCTATTTAAATTATAGCTGTGTGTGTAATAAAGTACTTAGGTCAACCTAAGCATTGCACTTATTTGTTCACACTTGGTCGCCCATAGGCCAAGACCCACAGCGGGAAGCTTGCGGCCTTATGGCCGTATTTGGCCTTTTTGAGTTTTTTATGCGGCTTTACCAGTTATTTACAATTTGCATTGAAATAATATAACTCTCTGTAATATAAGGTTCACACGGAGTTACGCCATGCCTATTGGCGTACCAAGGACGTTGAATGACAGTCGCTACGACAGCTCGAGTATTGAGGCCGGAGTCCTAGTAGCCATCACCGGCCACGTTCCGACCCCTCCCGAAGATGGTACTTACTATCACCGGAGGGAATTAACTCGACCCCCCACCATTACTGTACCCACCAGGGAAAGAGAGACCCCACTTACTTATCCGGCGGCTTCTCATTCACGAACTCGTGGTGCCCCTCAGTGGGATTTCTCTGTAAAATAATAATAATTACAGAACAAAATAACCTTTAAGATTCTACTCGTGCGGCCTTTTGCCCAACGGCCGAAATTTAATGAGGCCTTTCAATGCAAAAAGATATAGTGTATCCTTACTTAGTTCACTGGCAATGAGCCAGCTGTAGAGGCCATCCTTAACGTTTGCGACCCATGTTCTTTTGTAAAAATGACTTGTCTCTGGACGTCCGATCTACTCTAAGAGTTAGTGAGACCTTTTGATACACCCCGTGTATATTGTTATTTAACCCCATCGCGGAGGAGAGGCTGCCGTATAAGTAAGCAGGCTCTCGTCAACCCGATGGCATAATAATGGTGGTGTGGCTCTTTGGGCCCACTTCCGATGACGGGTCGTACCCCGGTAAAACGGGGGTTGCTGCATGAGCCTCTCGTCATGGGGGCTATTATGCAGGAACCACAGTGCCCGACTATCTGTTGCGGCGGCCGGTCTTTCAGTTGTTACCCGGATGCTCAGGCAGGGCGGGGTGATGTTCCTTTGGTCTACATTGTTCTTTACGTCATTTTCATATGTTTTGTCTCCTATAAAATGAGAAATTCATGATTTATTTGGCAATTATTATATTTTTTAAATTTTTGTTTATTCTAGGCCTTGATGTCTGTATCGAACTGCTTTTTCATAAACTTTGACACGGATCGAGACTCAGTCTGGCTTTCCGTGTCACCGGTAAGCATGTTTTTGCTGTATAATGATACGTTAAAAAAATTTTTAAATTGGTTTTACAAAGCAGATTTAGAATGAAAAATAGACAGTTGTTCTTTGATTCTTTTGCAAACACACCGCGTTTTACACCATTCGAATGCATCGTATGAGATAAGTGCCAATTACATGATGAAAACAATTTTTAGAAGAAATCTTAAAATTTTCAACACTTATTAGATGGTATAAATGATCTGTTAAGACGACTTGTGTGTGAGGATGTTTTCTAAAATAGCAAATATGATATTTTAGATCTTTATTTTATGGGGTTCATCCAAAATATTTTAACCCTCTAAGCGTTTCACACGTATTTTTCCGTTTCTCGTATTGAGTTTAAAAGCAGACAATTCATGTTCATATGAATAATTTCTAAAACTGCAATGGATAAAATATTCTTAAGATTCCAGAGACTTGATTAAACTCAATAAAGATCCCATTATTCACTTTAAAAGCAGAATTTTAAGACGTTAAAGCTAGTACATCAAAATAGCAAACCGCGCAGAGGAAAAGTCTGAGATGCATTTTACTGGATAAAGGTAATAATTTCTCTGTCGTCACTCCCTATAGCAATTGAAGAGTCCACGCCAAACGCTCCTGCGCATGTGTGGTGAAGAGGAAAATCAAAAAAACATATAGAGAATGTATCGTAGAGAAGTGTTTTTTTCGTTTTCGAACAAAATTGGGGGGGTGAGGGCAAGAGACCCTTGATGACATATCTAGACATCATAACCTCTCAATTAAAAAATAATTGTCGAAATCGGTTAGGTGGTTGGAGCTGGAGGATGGATTTCTATAAGGTTTACCCATAGGCAATGTATAGAGGAGAAGTATTTTTTCGATTTCGTTCGAAAATGGGATGGTGGTGGGAGGGGGCAAGCGAACTTGATGACATATCTAGACGTTCTAGCCTTGCAAATTAAGAAACAAATTGTCAAAATCGGTCGAGTAGTTGAGGCTGGCGGACTCGGAGAAGGCTTTTTTATCAAATTATTTTAAATATATAGACTAGCCGCCCTCCGGGCTAGTTCGCGGCCAGCACCCACTTTGCTCAGCACTACCTCTGCCACCTCGCTGCTTCGAGGCTCTCAGCCACTGCTTTTTTCAGTTTTAAATACTGCATGAAGATCAGTGGAACAGACCATAAAACATAGTAGATTTCATATTCTTTGTAGACAGAAGATTCCTCTAAAATTTTAATCTTTCAATAAACCTCATCTAGTTGTAATATTTTGTATAACTTTTTCACGAATTTCGGCATAAAAGTCTTCAGATCCATAAGTACAGAATGAAATCGCCCTAACTAAACAGTTTCCATCACCTACAATAGGTATTTTACAATATTTTTGACTCCGCATTGTGATGGAACTGTTGGGATCTATATATTTAAAATAATATGGCAAAACCCTCAGAGATTCCCCATCCCGAACCACCAAACCTATTTCGATATTTTTTTTTATTTTTCATTTGAAAGGTTATGACGTCTAGATATGTCATCAATGGTCGTCTGTCCCCCCAACCACCCTCCATTTTCGAACGAAATCGAAAAAACACTTCTCCTCTGTTCATTGTCTATGGGTAAACCTTGTAGAAATTCCCCAGCCCCAACCACCTAACCGATTTCGACAATTTTTCTTTTATATGAAAGCTTATGCCGTCTAGATGTGTCATCAATGGTTGTCTGAGGGAAATAATACCCGAATCGAACGAAATCTAAAAAACTTCTTCCTACTGTACATTCTATATAGGGAAAACCTTTGGACAGTTCGCCAGCAACAACCACCCGACATATCTCGACAATTGTTATTTCATATGAAAGCTTATGACGTCTAGATATGTCATCAAAGGTCGTCTGCCCCCACCAATCCCCATTTTAGAACTAAATCGAAAAAACATATTGATAATGTATGGTGGAGAAGTATTTTTTCTATTTCGTTCAAAAATGAGGGGGTGTGGCCAGGCGACCCATGATGGAATATCTAGACGTCATAAACTTTCAATTAAAAAAAATTGTCGAAATCCGTCGGGTGGTTGTTGCTGGCGAACTGTCCAAAGGTTTTTTTCCTATAGAGAATGTACACCGGGAAGGAGTTCTTTCGATTTCGATCGAAAATTGGGGCGGGCGGGGGGCATATCGGCTCTTGTTGACATATCTAAACATCATAAGCTTTCATACGAACCAAAAATTGTCAAAATAGGTCGGGTGGTTGAGGCTGGCGGACTCGGTGAAGAATTTTTTACCAAATTATTTTAAATATTTAGATAATAAGTGCTTGCTTGGGATAATGTAGTTAAAAGCGTACGATCGTTTCTAGCATCAACAATGAAGAGTATGCTTGAGCACACAGGTCAAGATGTTTTAAACTTTTTCCATTCAAGTTTTTTCATTCCAATTTTAGGACCTCATTTACTTTCACAGGGCTTTTTGTGGTCAGAAACGTATGGAAATTTAATAAGTGAGATAAACACTACTTCTTGATAAATTAAGAAAAATTGAAGATTTATTTTTATATATATAATCTTTATTACAATATTTTTGATCAGTGGGTTTTTCTTCCTCTCTCTTTCTCTATTGTTTGAGCTCGTCATCATCGAGGAACCGGAAGAAAACGTAAACTCCTAAAGATTTCACAATGCTAAATTCTATATAAAAGATCCTCCCACCCCATTTAAGGTTGAAACACATATTTGAGCCTTGATTTACGTCCTTTATGCTAGTTATATTCTTTAAATAACGAATTTGGCTTTGTTAATTTGTCCTCTACAGATCCTTTCAAAATGTCAAGACTAGTACTTTTGGGCGATTTTACTCCGGAAAGGGGTGACAGGCAATAAGTAAGATGAACACATTTCCGGAGTTCTTTGTTAGGTCAAGCTAAGTAAAATATAAAAATATTCCCCTCCATTTTTCACTTCACCCCTATTTTGGCGAAATCAACTCCGTCTGGCGCATGCGCAAAGGCGCGGAAGGTTTCAGAATCCGAGAATCACCTATACACTCTGTCCCAAAATTTTATAGACTCTAGTAAAATGCATGTTTTAGCAGAACGGAAAGGCATACAAACACCAATTACAAACATGTTTATTCAAACTATATGCGACTTGCATTCAACGAAATATTTAGAAAAAATAACAATTTGTATTTCAATTATGTAAAAAAAATAGAAATATTAGGTGTCCCAAAGGTTTATAGACTATATGACAATTCAACAGAAGGTGCTCAATACAATGTTTTTAATAGTTTAAAGTCTTTCCATTTTTCAGTATGACATCGTGCACACGTTTTCCCATCGGCATAATTAAGGTTTGTAATTTCTCTGGTTCTAAGTTGTACCATGCACTTTCAGTGGCTGTCTTCAAGGCATTCAATGAATAAAATTGCCCTCCATTCTCATATACCTTCCGAGACATAATGCCCCACACATTCTCAATTGGGTTTAGATCAGGGTTCATCGGTGGCCACTCAAAAACAGTAACATTTTTCGAGTTTAAATAATTTTTCGTAGCATTGGAGGTATGGATGGGAGCATTATCATGCTGATATTCCCACTTTCGTCCCCTTATGTTTTCTGAAAATGGCATAAGACGATTTTCTAGTGTTTCTATGTATTTAGGAGAATTCTGTTGGCTTTTATAAATGCCAAACCCACTTGACTGTTGAAACCGAAAGCCGTCCACACCATCACAGATCCACCACCACTTTGCCTACTGAAAAAGCTCCTGGGCTGTTTTCGTAAATCATGCCAATATTTTATATTCCCTTCAGATCCATCGAGGTTCCATTTTGTTCATCACTGAAAAGGTCAGCCATCCATTTATCACCATATGACATACGATTACGAGCCCATTGTAATCTCGTACTAATGTGAAGCTTTGAGAGTGGTGATCTGCTAGCCATTTTTGCGTGAATCATATAACCAGATTCTATAATTCGTCAATGAACAGTGTTCTTGGAGATTCGCAACCGGGAAGCCCTAGTAATTTCGCGAATCAACATTTTCTGACTTGAAGCCATTCTCTGTATCCGTCTGTCACTGCGAATATCTGTCACATGTGGTCTTCCCGAACGTAGTTTTGGCTCATATGGCGTCTTAGGAGTTAATACACGATAAATCATACTTTTAGAACGATTTAAAAGTTTCGATATTTCCTTAACTGTCTTACAGAACAATTTCAGATGCAGAATTTTACTCACTTCTTCATTAGAGAGCTGCGAAGCTTTAGGCATCTTGAAACGCAGAACAAACGATAGCTTTCCTTTCCTTACAACGTATTTATTAGGCTCCGAATCGACGTCAGGATTACCGATACCGTAATTGCATAAGATTGCATTTGTCTATAAACTTTTTGGACAGTTTATTTCTGTTTATTCTACGATTAACAAATTGGCAATAAATATACGGGGTAGATCTGCTGTTTTTTCAATATAATAGACATAACATATCCATACAGTAAGTTACATCGAAATACATCATATACAACAAAAAATACAGGCAAAATACAAGATTCTATAAACGTTTGAGACAGAGTGTAGTTGTATCAAAGTCTTTTTCACCTACATACATCCACAAAAATAAAGTAATGATCTAACGAGAATATTTTGCCTCAAAACTTTTAGGTATTAACTGATTAAATTTCAGATTGCTTATTAATCTGTTCTTAAAACAGTTGTAAACTTTAAACTGTGTCTGAATGGTCACAGTCATTTCACAATAAAGTCATTTTTAAAGTGATTTTGTTTATATAAAAAGTAACCCCCGATAGAAGTGGGCACCACTTAGTGTGGATGAGTTGCTCAGGTTTGTATATGAAGGAACTCGCCCGCCTCGGGGCACATGAATTGGGGGGGCGGCAGCCCTCCTCCAGTGATAGTACGTACCTCCTACGGGAGGGGTTGGGCCGTGAGGCTGTGTTGGCCATTAGGACCCGACCTCAGTACTCGTCGCTATCGCTCGACTGCCATTCAGTGAAAACCCGTGTGCTTTGGCAGGTCGGGGGCTGTATTTACGGGTACGGTTATATAAAGAGTAATAAAGCAGGGAAGTGTTTTATCTTTCTTAACACATCATCTTTCTTACATCTGACAACATAATTTTCTTCATAATGGAAGTTTTCATACTTTTATGTCAAAATTTTCTTTTTATGTTATATTGAAAGGATTTCTTGTTGTTTATTTAGGGTTTTTTTATAGAAAGCAATTTTTAATTCATTTTACCGTTAATTTTTGTATTAGCATTAGTTTATTTTGTGTATGAAAAATATAACAAATGTTTGAGATGGAACGAAAATTTTTACGTGTAAAATTATATTCTCTATTATCGAATAATCCTGTAATCGAACTCTGTTATAGAATAATATTAAAATTCAATTATATTAATATTCAACATATTTTAAATATTTTTGTGTACAACTCACGTGCTATATATTTGCACTTTAAATTCCTTCCGGAAAAAATTTGCGTTATTAAATTCTTAAAAAATTATGTTCATTTCAAAGGAACATAAATTATATGAAATTTTTAGAATGTAATACGTTTAACAATTAATGTAAGCAAGTAGAAAAAATTATCACAATTTAGTGATTACCGAAGATATTCCTTATGATAAATGAATGACAGACTTTATTTGTCACAGTAATCTTATAAAATTTCACGTGAAAAAATTCGATAAAATTTCTAACCATGAAAAACCCGACGAGGATGGGATTCGAACCCACGCGGGCAGAGCCCAATGGATTAGCAGTCCATCGCCTTAACCACTCGGCCACCTCGTCTTCTGAGGGTGAGGGAAAAGATAAGTTCATTACTAGAATCTACTGAAACGATAGAGTTGTAGCACCTTGGGAATATGCATTCCATCAACCCTCCTTGTCAACCGGCCTCTACGATCTTTATTATGTGTTCATTTCATTAAAAGATGTAACGTCTTGATGAAATTTTAAAAGTAAAATTGCCATTTTCAAGATCTCGAAGAGATTCATGATACTGATGGAATAAGTACAAATCGTTAAAGATGCTCTGAATAAAAATGACTCTCTGTAAGAGAATTTATAAATGTATGATACATGTTGATCTTCTCACGGTACACTGAAATTGCGTCAGTGGACAGGAACGTTAATTCTATTCTTAATACAGTATATTTTAAATTTGTAATGCATCAGTGAATTACAAAGTTGATTAATAACGTTTACTTAATCAGAAGTCCAATTTTAACAATCTTATTTCTATTTTATTGAATTTCACATCTCAAAATTTAAGGCCAATAATACATTATCATAAGGATGTCCAGACCAGTCGAGTTTTCTTGATTAATTAACTTCTCGACTTACCCAGCTGTACAGAGGTGCTGGTGGTGTTATGTCCAGAGACTGTTTACACATTTTTTAGACAATTTCGTTTAGCTTTAGGGAAAAAAATCTTTTGATTGGAAAAATTCATTTTCACAACAATTATTTTTAAGTTATAAGTTATCGTCTGGTACTTAAAAGTTTCGTTTATATGCAAAATGATGGTAGAAGAGATGAAAGGTGAAAGCCATAGTTTTTGGATATCTAAAGCCAATGAAAAAGGTAATATTGTTGATAAGAAAGGAAAAAAAATTAAAATTTCAAAAAAGGGCTCCGAGGTGCACATTCCCACCCTCCAAAGTATGTTTGTGCCAAATTTCGTAGCTCTAAGTCAGCGGTCTGTCCTGTAGAGGACCAACACACAGACACACACACACATTCTCCTTTATTATTAGTAGAGATTAAAGAACATATTTGAAATAATTTACATTTTAACACTAATAACAGTTATTTTATGTAATAGCACTCTAGATTTAAATTTAATTTTTATAATGTAATGTAGCTCTTTATGGAACATCGAAGAAAATGTCTTCTTATGGAACACTGATAATAGGTCTCGTAATACTTATGATACGAAAAAATATATATTACGTAATTTATCGCTGATCTGACGAGGTGTAGCTTTCTAGGTACAGTCAATTTGAGTTATCTTTAACTGTAGTTGGCCCAGCTATGAAACATGCTGTGTGAACATTACTATTCCAGGTGGGCTGGGCATCCTGGATTATTTTTGCTGCTCTTCATTTCCTTGGCCAGACGCTCGTCCTCTACGAAGGAGCTCCATATTACCTGACACCCACCCACATGTGGGATTTGCTGGATAAGCACAGAGTTTCGCATCTCTTCGTTCCAGCAAGTGTCGTCGATGAACTTCAAAAAAGAGGCTACATACCGAGTATGAAAAAAAATTATTTTCTTGGCTTTAGATGAGTCAAATGTAAGAGATTAGCTCTGTCATTATGTATCCACTTTCTTGCACTGTTTTCCCTTGAATAATCGGAAATCTCATGCGATGGAAACTATTTATTCCTGATGGCGTTTCGATGTCACTCATGAAAAAGGCTTCGTTGCATTAATTATATTCTAATAGTTTTAAGGATAGAAAAAATAGAAAAAGTATCTAAAAAAGACAAAACAACAATAATAGAAGCAATTTATTTGGTGCGCGCAGAGTGCAGCATCATCCAGGAAAAAATTGCGAGGTACAAAGATAAAAATACAAATTAAGGGAAGTTTTAATTGTGGTAGAGGTAAAAATACAATAATATTAACAAAAAAGAATTGAAAAGAAAGAGGATGAAAAAGAGTCTGGTGGATGATGTCATCAGAGGCCTTCATCCATGCAGATGCAAACTTAAAATAGGTTTTCTGTCGAGGAAAAACGACTTTAAGGTCTAAATTTGAATTTTCCTCTAAGGCCTGAACCTATTCCGGAACAAATTGGAAAGAAAAACATCTATCCACAGAGAAGAAATTCAAAACAGTCTTTTAAACATAGTCTGAAAGAAAGGGCTTAAAATGTCTTAACTCTCTTGTAGTGGAATGGAATAAAACGACAACAAGAGAGTTAAGACATCATGAAATTATTATGTTTATTTTATATTTAAATATTTTATTTTAATGTACGCATGATAAGTTATGATTGAATTGATGTAAATCTGTGAAAGGACGTTGTGGAAAAAAAATCTAAGCCACTAAAATCAAACTTTTGTAAAAGAAATAAGCCGAGAAAATTTAAAGTTCTTCAAAAATTTTCAAAGTCCGAAAATAAAAATAAATTCCTTATCATAATTCTTATCTAATCTAAGAAGGAGTTAAAGTTCAAGCAAATTCCTTATCTCGACTCGGCTGGAAGTCGGGTGGGGTGGAAAGTCGGGAGGGGGAGGGAGTGGTGCCCCCGGCCCCCGGTGGGCCAGAACCTGCTTTTCCTATCTACTAACAATTGTTCGAGTAGCGCCAACGTGCAGAAATTTTGTAAAAAAATAATTATATGAACTGGCATGTGCTGAAAAGTTAATAAATAAGTCACAGGCACGCTGCAACAATAAAGAAAAACGAGTTGTGTACAGGACGAATTATCTCGTTCCTAGCGAATAATCTTGGAAGACGAGATATCTCGTCCGTCGTGGCGAAAGTGTTAAGACGTGATATCTTAAGAAAAAATAATTCTTTAAAACCACATTGCAATTGAAAATACGTAAATTTTCAATTGCAATATGGTTTTAAAGAATTATTTTTTACTTATTCTTAAGATAATTTTTTAACTTTAAACCTTTTTTATTTATAAACTCATCACAACTTTAACGAAAAAAAAATCAGATATCTTTGAGAGTTGTGTAATGGCACATGTAATATCACGCTTTTAATAAACGTTTTCTATATATTCCATGTTTAATTAATTTTTTTCCTCTTTCGATATTTATCCGGCGACGATTTTATTAAGCCATGCCCACATATGGACGAGTTTTCTGTTTTATTTATTTGCATAACCGGACAACATTCTTGGGCTTGTAGTTTGTTTTCCTGATGTTCTTGTTTAAACAAAAAATCAAATGCTTTTTTATCGTTGCATATTCATTCTGAAATATCCCTACTTTTTTGTAAGCAGTGTATGTAATTAGTTATATAAGGGGTATTTATAATTACTAATATAATAGCCCAGATCTCTCGGTGACGCTCTGACGTCACCAACAATAAAACTTGCATCATAGCACTGCGAGACGTTAAACGGCATCATTTCATTGTTAGAGAACCTAAATTTCAGTAATTTTAAATTTAAAAGAGTAATTGCCGTTCTAATTTCAAATTTAATAGCTCTCAAACAGCGAGATAAAATTTTCTATCGATTGAAAAAATTTAAGTTAAAATTTATCTCGCTATGATCAATAGTTCCCGAGAAATTTTAAATTATATTAATCATATATTTCAAATTAATTTCCGTTTTTTAATAGAAAGTAGTAAATTACGTCAGTGGTATATCATGCACGTGATATAGCTTGGACGCCACGATGCATCTGCTTATTTATTGCAATCCTGATGGTATATTTTGATAATATTTTTTGGCAACGTTTGACACGCAGAGAAGTGCTTTGTTTTGATTAGAATTTCGAAAAAGAATTCCTTAGAAATTTTAACTTTTGACTCACGTTTGACAAGCCGAGAATTTCATAGTTATTGAATTATAATAAAATTGTTGAGCAACGAAAAATACTTCACACGAAATGTTGTTTACCAAGAGGTTTTTTGAATAAAGAAATATGTAAATAAAAAAAATATTTCCTGTCCTAAAATGTGTTTATTTTATTTGTTTTGAATCAATGTTAAAAATTTCTCTCGCATATATATCTATTTAAACACTTTAGATTTGACGGGAAATCTCTCGAGTGAAGAGGCAATTTTCACCCGTCATACCATGACGGGTGATTTTCTAGTAGTATAATACAGTAGAGTCTCCCTACAACGAAGTCTCCCTACAGCGAATTTCTCCCTATAACGAAATTTTTAATCGGAATGTTAAATAACATTCAAAATATTCTCCATATAACAAAGTGGCTGTCTCCCTATAACGAATTTTTTCAGACCTCTATCTTTTCGATTTTTGTTATTTTTAAAGAAAGTTGCTAATTTTTGTGCAAACAAATCGCTCACACGTGCCTGTTTCTGGAACCACTCGCATTGTTCATTCCAGCGATAACACATAACAATAGAATGTTATGTGAAGGGTAATGCAGTTGTGGGGACCTGGGCCTCTACAGAGGGACCAACATTTCTACGGGTCAAGATTCCAAGCATCGAGGTGGAGTGGGGGTGGAAACAGCAAATGGATGTGACAATACGCATTTTATGTTTATCCATTCTAGTACATATTATTCTCTAAATTGGTGAATTGTCTTCACTTTTGAGCATTTTGTTTATACTATAAAAATTAGTATAATTTTAACAAATTGATAATAAATATTACTTCATTTTTAATTGAAAGTCATAATTAAATATTTTTGAACTTATCGCACATACTAAAAGGTTTGTAACATTTACTTAAATAACGGCAAAAATCTCTAATCTCCGTATAACGAGATTTTCTCTATAGCGAATTCTTCAACTGGAACCAAGCGATTTCGCTATAGGGAGATTCCACTGTAATTAGGTGATACTTCAATTTCATCTACTTCCTTTTCTTTTTCCAGCCGAGAAGCATGACCTATCGTCACTGAAGTTCACATTGGCTGGCGCAAGTGTCGTGAAGTCGAATAACTATGATTTTATGAAAAAAATACTTCCACACGTATTGTTTGCTAATTCTTACGGTAAGCTCACTTTATTGCCTCATGGTCACTGTTGTGATTTCGTTCTGTCGGAAGATCTCGTTTATTAGACGAATGGCATTATCCAATCGGATATCATTTCACAATTTCTAAGAAATTCGGTCATAATCTACGCTATCAAAATTCTACGCGTATGTATGTATGTGAGGCTGTCTTCTCACGAACGGAGAAGCGCGCGGAAAGTACCAAAAGATGGGGAATAATCCAAGGAATCCATTTTGACCATTTAAATTCCGAAATTTTAATTAGTAAAAAAGATATTAATTAAAAACTAATTTACAGCAATGCTTTTCATTGTTGTAGCGCGAGTGAAACCGTTTTCATTGTTTAAACAAATATTTAATTGCGTGTTTCTATTTCATTGTTGAAAGCAACAATGCGATATGGATACCGCAACAATGCAATGTGGATGGCGTTGTGTGCGAGTTTTGGTAACTGACACAAAGAAAAAGGAAAAATTAAATCGCTCAAATGGGGTTTTTACTAAAAATGTTGTTTTCTGTGAGGTTTTAATTTGCGATCTCATGTATACAGTGCATCTTGCTTCATGCGTATATAAATTGGAGGCGGGGCTATATGAAAAAAATATGGATCCCGAGCAACGCAGGAATATCTCCTACCCTCCATACTAAATTGAAGCAAAAATAATTCCGGAATCGGACAGACCATTCATTTTGCCACGACACGATATAATATTTTCTTACATAATAACGGTATAATTTTTAAATTTTAACGGTATAATTTTTTATTATTTTTCCGATTTCAACGCGTTTTCGAGGACGGGATGTTTAAACCGCTCTTTTTTCCTTATTTATTTAGGAGAGAATGTTAGGCATGTGTCACGTGACCTCCCTTCACCTCTCCGCCAGGGAAGAAGCGGAGAGAAGAATTGAGTTCACCAGATGGGGTAAATTGTTGCATTCGAGATAGCCCGTGTAACGCAGGAATATGCAGCTAGTTTTATTTAACAATTGTTGTAACCGCTGTATGAAGATGCTTCTTCAAATTCAGTCACTCCTTACAGTTGAAAAACAAATAGCAAATCGGTTCGATAAGTAGTTGCTGAATTCGAAATTATTTTAGTGCATTTCATTAAAGGACTTCAAGATCTTAGAAAATGACATAATCCCTCGTTGATGCTTGACCGTCACTGTATGCTGTAACTTGTATAGCATATTGTCACTGTATAGCATTAACAATGTATGCTATACAATGTAACCTGACTTAACAACGAACTGCATTCGGGCTACTTGATAGAAGTTTTCCTTGATTTACGTTAAGCGAAAGAGAAATGTGGGAATATTTACCTTGAAATTCCTCCAGGAAGACAATCTATCTCTATATATTGAAGCTAACTCAAACTTCTACCTCAGGTGCTATGAGGTTGTCTTCACCAATAAATATATCTAATACATAATAACCTATATATATAGGATATATATAAGAGGAGACACAGATTAGTTTATGTTTAATGTGTGTGTGTATAGTATGGGTATTTTATTGAATTATATATTTTCTGTCTTTAGTGTAATATCTTAGTGCAATATAATGATATTTACATATTTTATCCTGAATATTAGTCGTTTATATATAGTCATGCTTTATAGTTAGGGTTAGTATAAGACTTTTCTTTCTAAATTCTTTCATTTTAGGGTAAATTACCCTGTTTGTTTTTTCAACAACAATAGTAACAGGGATGGTTTGTACAGCAAAATTAATTTAACCTGGCTAAAGCTTGTCCACAGCCAAGCTGCTATTTTAATTGTTGAAAACTCCATTTACTTGGATTGCCTATTTCATTATTTTTAATAACAACAGTGTTCTTTCACTTGTTGAAATATAATGTTTAAACTTGATTTTTGTTTATGGTATCTTTAGTAATTTCAATTTATTAGATTTTATTTAAAATTGATGTATAGTTCAAATAATGACTTTTTGATATAAGATTTAATTCTTGTTTACTTTATTTTGTATGATTATATACTAGTTATATTTGGATTTATATTATATATATAAACTAATTTTAGTATTAAAGAAATAGACAATAGGAATTAAAGCTTTTCATAAGAGATTAAATATTTATTGTGAGAAAGTTAACTATCCCCATATTTTTCTTACACCAACATTTCATAAAAACCCTATCAAATTCAGAAGTGTAACGAATGGTAGTTATAGCTATATAAAGAAAACAGGTAAATTATTACAAAAATATTTGCAAGAGATTATTAAAAAATTAAAAGAACAGAATAATATGGTGATTTTAATAATAGCTTTGAAATTATAAAGAATCTTAAAGATATTGATGTTTACTCAGTACATACTTTTGATTTTCAAGATTTATTCAATAGTATAGATATCAAAGATTTGATGAGAATTTTATTAAAGATTTATGAAGATTTTAGCATAAATAAAATGATTGATTTAAAAAATATAAAACACTAATAGAAGTTATATTAAAAGAAAATTATATTAGCTTTGACAATAAATTAAAGGTATTCCACAAGGTGGACAAGCAAGTAATGTTCTTGCTAATTTATACTTACATTATTTTGAAAAAGAAATGAATTGTAATTCTTGTATAATGTACAAGTATATTGATGATTTAATTATTTGTTCAAGAGAAGAAGGAAACACACCACTTATTGACTTTCATCCAGAGTATTTAATTTTAATTAAAACTAATGAAGGTACTACTTCTGCAGATTTTCTAGATCTTGAGATCAAAATAGTTAATAATAAATTAAATACGGGAATTTTTGATAAAAGAAATACTTTTATGTTTAATATAAATAGGCTTCCATTTTGGAATAGCAATATAAGTATTCAAATATTTCGAAACATCAGCCTGAACTTTTTACATAGAAACAATATTTTAATCACAGATAGTAAAAAACAGAGATCATATATCGATACCTTTATTGAAAATGCCCATATATATGGATTTCCTATTAATTTCATGCTTGCTTAATTAACAAATAATTGTTAACACCTTTAAATTAATAGTACATTAGAATTTGTTAATTTGAAATATTCATATCCTTTGATTTCAGTTAGATTTTAGTACATCTTAACATTGGTAGATGGCGCCACTATTATTAGAAATAGTTTGCAAATGATAGTATGTAGAATTACATCATTATTTAAATGTTAATATCAAAATAAAATAGGTTAATATAACATTTTTAAAAAATATAAATTTATAGTTTAATTTATTAATGATGATTTAATATAGTATATATAACATATTTTAGTTAAAATATTTTCGAAATAAATGAGGAACTGTAATTCGTATTTAGCATTTGGCATTTTTTGCTATGACTTTGAATCAGTAAGCATTTGGTTAATTTTCTCGCTCTTTTCTTAATATTTTGGAGATTTACTCCTATATTTGTTGTCTTTTTCCAACAATTGGCCCTCACAGAAGGTTGGTGCCTATAAATTTCGAAATAATGTGACATAATCGATTCCTAAGGTCGATTGGCATTTGATTGTTGGAATTCCATATCTAGATTGGCTTTTTCATAGTAATAGTTTTTAATCTTATTAGTTTTCTGTATTTCATTGTGTGAATAATATTAGGTTATATTGTTTATTATATTTAATTTTAAATGAGGGTTTAATAGGTGTATATGAAGAAAATGTTATTTGAGTTTTAATGGTTTAAAAAAATATATAACTATATATATAGTTAAATATTTTCCAAAGAATCAAAATTCAAGTAACAGTTTCAATATAAACACTTATTAAACTAATAATTATTAAAAATAAAATAATGTTACCTTATAAATAATCATACAGTGAAATACAAAAATATGGATTAAAAACTAATGTATTAATTCTAGTTAGATTATTATTACTATGAAAAAGACAACCCAGAAATTGGAATTCCAACAATCAAATGCTTATCAGCCTTGGGAACTGATATGTCGCATTAATTCGAATTTTAAAGGCGCCAACACTCTGAGAAAGCCAATTATTGGAAAAAACAAATAGTAGGGGAGTAAATCTCCAAAATATTTCAAGATAAGGAACGAGAAAAAATAACTAAATGCTTACCAATTCATATTCTTAGCTATTATAATGGCATGAGCTGTAGACAAAATATAGTTCCGCATTTAATGTCAAAATATTATTACTAAATTAGGTTATAGATACTATACTAAACATCATTGAAAAAACAAATTAAATTATAAATTTAAATTAAACTCATTATAATAATATCTATTAATATGGAAATATATTTAAAATTAAATGATGCAATCTTATTATATATATAATATAAACCAAAATATAACTTGTTATATATGAACATACAAAAACAAAGTAAACATGACATATCAAGATGCAATTCATAAACTAAAAATTCATTAATTAAACAAAACAACCAAATTCAAAATAAAATCTAAAGAATTGAAAATACTATATATACTAAGAACTAATGGTAAGTTTAAACATTTAGATGTTAACATGTAAATGAACTCTGTTGCTATCAAAACTATTGAAAAAAGGCAATCCAAGTAACCAAAGCTAAAAGTAGAATATTAATGGCTACTTACTGGGGCTGTACACTGAAAAAGAAATCCATTGAGTATGGCGTTGTTACGCCTGAAGTGGCCAATGAAAAATTCAGGGTTACCAAAGAATAACATTTTATTTTCTAAACTCTAAATTTACTGTTCACATTGATATTTATTCTAGGTTAACATACTGAAATACACAGATATTGATCCAATCATGATACACACAGAGACGACGAGTCCAAAGTACTATTGATCGACTTCACAACATTGGTGGGATAGTTAGTCTCTGATAAAATTAGGAAATGGCCATTTCTAATAAATCTGTACATGCCTTGCGTGCTCTAATTGCGATGAACCCCGGGGTTATGTGTTTGATAGGTCAACTCGTTCTATTCATTTCGAAACTTCAGTCGCTTCACATGTCTCTTGTTTTTTACCATCGGTGCCGACATGAGTATCATTTTGGCGGGGTCGCTTGCACCGCCATGAGCTAATTCCACACCTTCTATGCTCTCGTTCAACGCAGTTCTTTGTGCTCTGTCCCAAGCGTCGTCTCTTCGCGTTTGATTTTTCCGTCGTGCCTCTGATGGGTGGTGCCATCTGGTAGGTTGCTGAACCGCTAACACTTCTGTTGTGTTGCATTTTGCAACACCAAGTATATGGAGTTTTCTACAATGAAATAAGATGCTTGGCTGTGGACAAGCTTACAAATATATGTAGTGTGTGTGTGTGTGTGTGTGTGTGTGTGTGTGTGTGTTCTTAGTATATTTTGGAGATTTACTCCTGTATTTGTTGTCTTTTCCCAACAATTGGCCCTCACAGAAGGATGGCGTCTATAAATTTCGAAATAATGTGACGTAATCGATTCCTCAGGTCGATTGGCATTTGATTGTTTGAATTCCATATCTGGATTGGCTTTTTCATAGTAATAGTTTTTAATCTTATTAGCTTTCTGTATTTCATTGTGTGAATAATTAATTTAGGTTATATAGTTTATTATATTTAATTTTAAAAGATTATTTAATATGTGTATATGATGAAAATGTTATTTGAGTTTTAATGGTTTAAAAAATATATAACTATATATATATATATATATATACGATTAATTATCAGAATCACATGAATAATTTGTCAGATTACTTCATAAAACGTTTTATGAAGTAAACTCCATTTCAAATGGAAGAAATGTAGCATTTATAGAATTACAGAATGTAGAAAATAAAATGTTGAGATAAATGTATTCCATATTCTCCTCATACACAACGGTAAATCCTTACATTTTCCCCCATAACTGAAAAAATTCTAAAATATCTCACATATATTCATAACCAACTTAATTAAAAGTGTTTAATTATATAAATATGAAGTCATTTTATTCTATGCATAATTTGAGTATTTGAAACATTTTGAATAAATGATAACTATGTGTTATGTCATGTGTCATTTTTTTATACTTTAGGTTGTACAGAAGCAATGGGAGTTTGCTTGGCTATGGAAACGTCGCTTCCAGCTTTCAAAACAGAAATTAACGCCCCATGTCTCGGTACATCTATGGAAGTGTTTGACGAATCAAGTGATGCTTCATTTCTAACTGATCTCGTTTAAATAATTTCATCCAAAATTTCATTATATTCTAAGAAATATTGTGAACTCGACGTCGTAAATTCATTTTCGTTTTCGAGAAAAGTTGTTTTACACCAGAATGAATATAGAGGCAGTGTATGCCTATGAAGTTATGCCTAACATAGCTACCGGTTTTGTTTTGTAAACAAACCGATCGTTGCCATGGGTAGAAGAAAGATTAACCTCTTTTCTGTGCCACGTGCGTTAGAGTTTTATATACTATATAGATTAGCATGTCTGTCTGTGAACACGACAATTAAAATGGACGGATGAAATATGGTAGCAGTCATTACACCAAAACTATAAATTTCTATAAAATTCTGGACGAAATATGCCTGCGGATAGTCCATCTGTCTGTTTGTCCGACCGTATACATATGAACACGATAACTAAAAAATTTAGCATACTACAGAAGTCAAAGATATTAAAACAATTGAAAGAAAAAACAAAACTATAATAGGCATTAAAACGCAACAAAATTTACGACATACTATTGAAAAAACCAAGGAAGGAAGAATCCATATGAAAAACTTCGTCAGAGGCCACTTTCTATTTTGGATTCTAATTGGGATAACTTTTCTGTCGAGGAAAAGCGACTTTAAGGTCAAATAATTTTTTTCTCTGTGGCCTGAACCTATCCCGGACAATTGAAAACAAACATACTACAAGATGAATTTTGGCATATGGTTTGATAATTTGAATTGTAGATCTATATCAAAATTTAGAGAAAATTCGTTACAGTGGGTCTGTAAATTTGTGCACATGTGAACGCGATAACTCATTAATCGGAAGAAATATAAATGAAATTTTGATGTTTGTTCTTCTCACTAAAATTTTATTTCAAATTTTGAACCCAATCTTTCAAAAGGAAGACCTCTAAATGCACACATTCGGTCTTCTCTATACTACAAAGCTCAATACAAAACTTATTGTGTTAGTGTTTTAGAAAGTCATAGGGTTCGTTAATAGAATAAGGTCAAATCCTAGGTTAGGGTCCAGATGTTTGTTTTGGGGTAGAGGGTATAATATAAAAAACTCTGTATTGTTGATACTTTTAACAATAAACATTAATTGTTTATTTTATATGACATCTATGCATCACTGTGAATTGTAATCATTTTTTCATTAAAAATGTTGGTATTATAGCCTAAAAATTTCAAAATTCACTTCAACAGATAAAGCTTAGCATTAAGTCTGCTTTTGTTTAGGTAACCCTGTTGTCGGCGAGCTTGGAGAAATCGTCATTTCGAAACCTTTGCCCAATCTCTGCCTCGGATTGTGGGGTGACGAGGATGGCTCAATTTTCCGTGAAAAATATTTCTCTAAATACAAAGGTAAACTCTATTCCATCATATTGAAAACCTACGTTACTCCAAATTTCTGAAACGAAGTAAAATGGGAGAAGGACTTCAAAGAAGCACTTTATTTTGGTAAAACCTACCCTAGAAGAATTCAAATAAACGCTTTATTTTAATAAAAACTTATCCTAAAGGGATTCAAATAAACGTTTTATTTTGGTAAATTCTACCCAAAAGCGATTCAAAGAAATATTTTTTCTTTAAAAAAAACCTTCCCTGAAGCGGTTCGAAAAAACACCTATTTTTATTTTTAAAAAACTCTCCCTAAAGCGCTAAGTTCAAAGAAACGCTTTTTTTAAAAAAAAAACTTCCTTAAAGAGGTTCAAATAAACTTTTTTTTTAAAAAAAAAAAAAAACCTTCTCTAAAGCGGTTTAAAGAAACACTTTTTTTTTAACCTTTCCTAAAGCGGTTCAAACAAACATTTTTTTTTTTTTAACCTTCCCTAAAGCAGTTCAAAGAAACACTTTAAAAAAAACTTCCCTAAAGCGGTTCAAAGAAACTCTATTTTCTTAAAACCTACAATAAGAGTATAGGAAGGTGATGGGCATTTGCCCGTGTAACGTTCATCCGAGAAACCATTTGCTTTTCAAATTTGATTCTA
>BGPR01014778.1:0-38332 GCA_013235015.1 Araneus ventricosus
ATATAAAAGTTGTTCGTTATGATAAGGTGATAATTCGCCTAATTGAATTGTTTTCTATCTTTAGTCATAACAGAGCTATGGGGGAGTGATAAAATGGGGGAGGGATTGAAAATGGCATTTTAGCTCATAACTTTTAAAAATTTGTAGCTATCAAAAAGTTTGAATACAAAAGTTGTTTATTATGAAGAGACAATAATTCGCCTATTTTGATTTTTCATTCTATCTTCAATCGTAAAGGAATTATGGGAAAATGAAATATTCAGTCCTCCACCATTTCCACTCCCTTTTAGCTGGTTAGCCCATCTACAAACTCGGCCGATATTTTCACCGACCTTAAGACATATCCCTCGCCGGTTAAAATCTAATCAAAATTACTCTAGTTATCGTGTTCACAAGATAACATGGGCAAAAGCGTTATGTATATACGTCTCTACTAATAATAAGGAAAAGAACATTTCGCCCTCTATTCTCATAAGGATTAGAGCTACAAGAATAAAAGCGGGTGGAAGAGATTGCAAATGACGAGAGCTTTCCAACAAGGGGTAACATGCATAGGTTAAAACGTACTTTAAGTTAGGGGGAGAGGAGGGGAAGGTGGGAAAATCACTTTTCAGCTCATAACTTCTAAGCAATTGCAGTTATCAAAAAAAGTTTAAATTGAAACATTGTTCGTTATGATAAGGCAATAATTCGCCTAATTTGAATTTTCTTTCTATTTTCAATTGTAAAGGAATTATGAGAAAATGAAAATTTCCACCCCCCACCATTTCCACCCCCTTTGAGCTGGATAGCCCATCTACGAACTCGACCGAGATTTTCACTATCCTTACAACATATCCCATGCTGGTTAAATTTACATCAAAATTACTCCAGTTATCGTGTTCACAAGATAACATTGGAAAAAGCGTTATACATATATATATATATATATAAACTTTTTAACGAAGGATGGTTTTGGGTTCTAGGTGTCATGATCGGTGAAGATCTGCAAAAATTTTTCGAAAGTCGTGTCATGAGAACCATTGCAATAGGTAGATTTTCCTAAAAGGAATCTACCTAAAATGGCGCCCTCCTGGAAGGGCTTCCAAATTCTTTTCTTTTCATATCAGCCGTATACTCGACTGTCAAACAGTATAAAAACAAACAAATTAAAAGAATTATCTGTCGACGCGAAGCACGGGGGGGGGAGGTCGTCACGTGCTTTCGACGAAATGCATGTTGAGAAAATACGTCACGCGACCTTGATTGGAACCAATTGAAGAGGCGGAAATTTTTTTAACACTTCAGAAAAAAAAATTAAAATTCAACCAACTGTTCAATTTTAACCATTCTTGTCTTAAATCCCGGAGAAACGTTATGTTTATTACTTCAACAAATTTCAAATTGATAACAAAATTAGAACGGCAGACGCAAGAAATTGAAATTCCAAACAAAGGTTTTTAGGCTTAAGCAACTATTTTTGAATTTTTTTTCAAAATTCAGTAAATTACGTTAGAAATTCAAAACTAACTTTATTAGAACGGAAATCGTATGCTCTTTCCGATGGTGTATCTATTTTTGTCGTACACTTATTTGAAACCATTCTATTGAGAAATTAGTGTGAAAAATCAACCAAAACATTAAATAAAAAATTTTTTAGATTAAATTTTAAAATTTCGGCTTCGAGGTGCATTCAGTCACCATTACGACTACCTGTGTGCCAAATTTCAAGGTTGTAAGTGCGATAGATTCGTCTGGACATCGCACGCAGGCACACACACACACACACACACACACACACACACACACAAACATTGCCTTTTATAAATATAGATAGATATTGCTATATTATGCAATATTATATAATATTATTCAGTATAGTACAATATTATTTAATATGATATATTATTATACAGTATTATATGACATTATCCAATATTATGAAAAAAACATTGTACAGTATTGAAAAAGTTTTACGTTTTACACTGTTTAAATATTGGGGAAAATATTGGACAATATTACGTTTTGGAATTTTATGATATTAGACAATGCTATGTGCTACCTGGATTTTATTTGCTTATTTCTCCACTCTCAAAGTTTGATTATCAACGAAAAATAAATAAATAAATAAAAACGAGAAAAGAAGACAGAAAAGGAAGGAAAAAGTAAGACAAATATGATGAGGCTGCAAACAAAATAGTTTTGGAAAGAACCAAAATTCGCTCATTGCAGTATAGCTAAGTGACATAATGGGCGAAGGTGAATAGCTATCCTTTCTGTCTTTGAACTTAGTCAGAACTGGAGTTTCAAAAGATCCTGTTTTGGCGCTAATGTCCCCCCCCCTTTTTTTTTTCTCCTTCAGGCTCACTCAAGGTTCGCATACTTGTTTTCATTTGATTTCTCTTCCATTGGCTGTTTTTAGGTTTTGGATATACTTTCATGTTGACTCAACGATATATATTAACCTGGTTACTATGTATTCGTTTTATGTTGTTAAAAGTCACTCACAGAAAAAAGATACGATGGTAATTTTCTAATATACAGGGTGACCGAGAATTGTTGGACACATTTCAGAAATTAATTTTAAAAACAATAATAATGTTACGACTACGTTTTTTTTTTAAAAAAAGAGAGCGCATTTTAAAGTTTTTATTTTTTTTCACATAGCTAATGCGCAGTTACGGTGGTCGTAAATTACAGGAAACCTCCAATTTTTTTAGAGATATTATCTGTGAAAATATTAAAACTAGAAGAAAAATAAAAGCATGCATTTGTAGGGAATATTAGGTTCTTTAATTTGTTAATTCACATATAGTGTGAAAACTGAAGAGTTTTCCGATTTATTCCAGAAAATCTACAATAAGAATCAGAAAACGCGTGCTTCTGAGGATCGGTAGCCATTGCGAATGGAAATCTGTCACCGGTGACCGATACTAAACTATCTATGATCCCCTATTCTACTATAGTTAAGAGATAGCAGAGTTAATTCTTGATTCCGTCTTTTTAATAGCTTATGGGAATATGTATATTATCCCCGAAAAGTACATTGAAAGACTGGATCAAACAGCAGACAGAGGTGGAGAAAAGTGATCTAAGCCAATAAATTTGTCTTCTTATTTCTCTGTAAGTTATGCGTATAGAAGTGTGCAACTTTGTATGCGAACAGATGAATGTAAGGGAAACATTTTACTAATTGACATTTTTGCACTATAGGGGTCGTATAAAAACTTAATTTTTTAAACTTATCATCAATCCCCTTAGAAGCCAAAGTGTTTTCATACAAATTCTCATCTTATTTGATGAAACTTTGTAATTGGAAGTATACATCTAGGATCAATAATTAAGGGAATAAACGCACGTTCCACTTTTTTGGGACACACTGTATAATCGATTTTAGTTTTCAGCAAATAATTAAAAACTTTTTTTCCTTCCGAGACCTAGTAGTTCTGTGAATAGTAGATCTCGCGTCATAAAATAAATCTAAAATCTGTTCTTTAAAGGTTTAGCCATTTTTATTTCAGTGCGAATTATTTACTCAAGTCTCCGCTTTTATCAGTAAATACAAAATTAAAATTACATGCATGTTTTATCAGTATTAACAAAATTACAATTAAATGTCTGCCCATTACCAAAATGACTCAAATGTTTTAATGGTGCCAAACCTGAAAACCATTAAAATGGCCGCCATCTTCAAACAGAATAAAAAAATAATAACGGAATAAATCAAACGGAAATAAACATCTGCTCCACATTTATAGAACACCCTGTATACCTATTAAATTACTAGTGACGAAAGAGGTAAAAAAAAAAAAAAATCATGCTATTACCCAGGCATCACATGCCCTCCCTATGCCACTGCTTTTTCATTCCTCACAGTTATGTGATCTGGTTTTTGAGAAGTGCCCGATAAGTACCAGTTTCACATATTACTGAATTTCAGTTTCTCGTCCTGTGCCCATGTAAGATTTTTAACACAACAAACTGTCTCAATGTAGAATTTCCTCTTAATATTCTATTTCCCTTAACTTCCCTTCGAACAGAAATTGAAGCAGCAAAGATAGATTATCTTAACTAACTTATTTGCAAACACACGTACAGTACAGTAAACTTCCAAGAATTATACTTATTCATATCAATAGTTCAAGAAACATTCTCCATATTGCTTTCCTATCCTTTAGCTCATATTCTTTTTATGTTTTAGGGGAATCTGATTACTACTTGTCTTTACCAAACCTTCCTCCACTTGCCATTCATACATGGAAAAAAATATATAACTATCAGAAGCATAATACCTACTAAGAAAGATCCCCATTATCTAGCAACAAAATGGGAATACTTAGTATTAAATTTACCTCTCATTTATTTACTTGTAAATGTAAAAAAGTATCAGAGAAAGAAAAGAATGACAAAGCCAATATCTATTTATTTGTAAGCTACAAAATAATGACATTCACAATAAAAGTGCTTAATATTACAGTTCCTGGTAACAAATTCACATTTCTTTCCAGTTGGAGTTTAAAATTAAACTGTAAAGCAATTATTTTATGTTGCTAAGGAAAATACATTTTAAGTAAATGACTAGAATGAGTTACGTTGATTGTGTAAATATCAAATGTATGCAGATATTGAAAGGCTAAATTTTTTTTCAACAAAAGGTCACTTTGTTTTGAAATATTAACAGCCGGAATTTCTCAACTATTTCATGAGGTTTAATCTGACAATTTAGAATATTTCAGGACAGTTTAAAATGAGTTTTTGGGGAAAAGTCAAATTAACTATTTATATAAGCAATCTAAATGCCAAAGAGATGATTGCAATGTGGCATTATTAATGAAGTATTAAAAATATATTTGAGACAGTAACAAAAACAAAAAATATGCATTTCGTATTTCCCACTTGAATTATCCCTAGAAGACAATTCAACAACCATGATGATATGTTTACTGATTTGTAATCTTCTTGAAGACTGAAACATATTAGCTATCATGAAAGAGAATAAAAGTTTGCATTACTTTGAGAGATTTTATAAAATTAATTCAACTATTGAGAAGAAATTTATTTTATTAAATTAGTTGAATGTTTTTATATAAAATCAATCATCTAAAGTAAATACCACATTCTTAGAAAATTAACAAACCAATGCAAGATTTTTTGGCCTTATTTTTAATTCCACTTTTAGTATTACATTTATACCACTCTGGCAAAACAATACCCTTTCAGCAAAATATTTGGGAAATAAACATCAATTTGAGAGCAATGCTCCCAACTGTTTAGGGCAGAGACTAAATTAAAATTTATAGGATATGATACATTGTGTTGAACTAGCATATGTAGAAGTCATGTAAATAACAATAATGCAATTCATATATGGATGAGGAATAAAAAATTAAGAGCTTGCCTTTCTTTATATAATAATAGAGCTAGTTAAAAATCTATAATAAAATACATAAATAATTACAAAATACATTTTAACACAGTTTTCATTTAATCCAAGCAAATACAAGTATTTACTATAGTGCAATAACACTAAATCAAAAATAACAACACATCTCAAAATTTTGAATAAATATCACAACCTAGAATACAGAGATGAAAATATCAAACTAACAAAACAAACAGAATTTATGTCCAGATCAAGTGAAGTACACAAAAAAAAAATCTGTGCAGTTCCAGACATGACATCAACAAAACAATATACAGAATAAGAAAAGTCACCAGCAACTGAAGCAGCTTATAACATGTTACTTCACTAGAACAATGGTACACTAGCTATGAGAATTCAATATTTGCCAAATTGACATAGCACATTAAATTTCATTAAATATGCTCAATTCACAGATCACCATCTTATATTTGTAATTTATAAGAATAAAGGTAATAAGAATGTATTAAATATTATTTCCCATTCCGCAATTTATTACAAATAGTAGGATATAAATAAAAAAAAATTCTAAATAATTGGAAATAAATTTCCGATTAAAAAGTATTAAGAAAATTAAAGTAAAACACTTGGGAAACTGTTTAGATAGGTGGTTTCAGTCCGTGAAAGCTTAAAACAAAGCAGAGTAATAATGTAATCAAAAGTTAGAATTTAATTAGAATAAGTTCTACTTTCAAAAACTTCATTAAAATAACAATTGAATTTATAAACCTCTAAAGAGATGTATCAAACAAAAACAAACTAACATGAAAAAAGATTTAAATTCTAGAATGTAAAAGATATTTTTTTAAGAAATTGATCGAAAGGTAAAAAAAAAACAGCTCCTACTATTCCTTTATAAAGACTAATTTCAATTAAAATTTAGGCTAAATTTACTTAAATGTTCCCAAGGTCATATGGAATAAGTTCATTTCAAAAAAGCCCATTAATTAAAGATAAGAAGAAAGACCCCCCTCTCCCCATTACTTAATTTTCTGATGTACATACATACAAATAATAAAGAAATTATGTGAATACAAAAAGGAATACAGAAATAATTAGACAGGTTTTGTGTTCTACAACATAAAAAGTTAGAACTCAAAGAAATTTTATTTAGCTCAAAATAAAATATATGTGAAAAATGCAGATTAAGACATGAAACCTTTAGTAGATAGACATTAAAAAAATAAGATCTAGCAAATATATATTCATTGTGATTTTCACAGTGCACATATAGTTCAAACTTTTTTCAAAATACTTATTCATAAAGTTCGACATCTTCACTTTGGCTGATGCTAATGAGATTCTTATATTTTTCAAATGCCTAAGCAATGCTCATAAATAATATTGTATATAAATGAAAAATACTTAACACTCGGTCCATTCAACAAGACTAAAAAATATCACAGATCTAACTAAAATTGGAATCACAATAAATAAAAAATTTAAGTAATATTTGAAAATAATACTTAGAAAGGGAAAATAAATCAATAATAATACTGTAAAACTTCGATCAACATAATTTTTTAGAAAAGACTTCAGATCCATTTTATTACAGAAAAATAATAAATTATTCTTAGTCAGACTACATTATTTTTGAGCTGATTGATCAATGATAAAGGAACTGTATTTAAACTAATCGTAATAAATTGTATTTAAACTAGCCAATAAAAATAATCATTAAATATTAAACAATTAATGCCCAGCATCTTCCTTTGAGGACAGTTACATATTCACTTCTGTGGCTAAAAAGATAACATTACATCATATCTATTTTGCTTTGCCTAACAAGTCAATAAGTATTCCCAATCTCCTAAACAATTTTTAACTGGCATATAGCAAAAGTTAACCGGATTTTGAAGTCAAAATGTTGCCATTTTGATTTTTTTTTTTTCCTTTGATTTATTTTTGAGGTAAAGCAAAGAATTCAAAAGTAATCTGATAATAATTGATACATATTAAAAATATTTTAATATGTATCAATAATAAAAAAAAAATGTTTACTGATTTCCTGCTGATTTCTTTTCTATTTGTTTCTAAAAAATATTAAAATTTAAGCATTAAATTAATTTCGGCATTGACAGGTTACAGTAGCAACTATAAAAGGGCATCTTTTCATATCATATATACAATAAAGTAATATTTTATTCTGTACAGAATTATGCACTGTGTAATTTGGCCTACATGCAAATTGAAATGTAGGTGCGAAAGTGGAAGACTGTAGAGATTAATAGCGTGGCCAGAAAAAGAGACATTTCCGAATGCTGCCAAAATGTAAATAAAATTTCCAATTCCTATATTCCTTCTTTTCTGACAGCATGTCTTGTTTATCCTTTTTAACAAGTCACATTTTTAAAAGGCCCCTTACAGCAGTTACATTTTACATTGATTAATATAAGTAGAAAAAATCCTGTATTAATATGTGAATAAATTCTATGAATAAAACTCATTTAAATTATTTAGAAAATACAAATCATATTTTTTGAAACTTAAGATTATTCATAATAAAAGATTGATTAAAATATATCTGACAGTTACATTATCCAATATAAAAATAACACAAAAAATATAAAAACAATTAGTATCAATAACTGGAAATTATATATACAGAGGCTGTTTGCACATTTTTTTAGATGATTTTTATGGTATTTACAGAACTATTTCACAATTTTTTTGTCTTTTAAATATTCAGTTTGATCACCCTTATTCTTAACTATCTTTCTATGTCTTAACTTCCATGACAATAATGCCTGTTGTAGTATTGGGAGAGGTATTTTGTCACATTCCCCTTGAGCAGCTTTCCAAGTCCACAAAGAGTTGTATGTAGATGTTTGGATAATGCACATTATAAAAGTCCATGGGTGATAGATACGTCAGGAGATTTAGCAGGAATATCAATGAAGGGTACAGTCTTAGTACCCATTTCTTTTTCTATTTTTTCCAGGAAATTAATCATGTGATTGTGATGTGTGCCTGCTTATTTTGTCGCGATGCAGTTCTACTGATTGATGACATTGTGAGTAAAGACATGGTCTTTTATATTTGAAGTCTGGGGATAAAATATGTTCCTGATAGTGTTTGGAGTTGATTCTAACATTTTTTCTCCACTCTCTTTAATTTTGCTGCTATATGAAAAACCACCAACAATCATAAAACCCTCAGAAAAACTTCCTATAGATTCTTTAAACCCAGGTTTTATGATTTTTTTCTCCTCTTTGATGATACTAAATTCATCTTTTATTCTTGCAGTCATTTATATAGACCCAAGATTCATCTATTTTTTACAAAATTTCTCTCCTGATATATGATTTTTATGAAGAATTCTGCATTTGGTGATATGGCACGGAGAAAGATGATAATTGTTGTATTTTATGGCCTTTTTAAGATTCAAATCAATGTTAGTAATTTTGTTTACAGTTGATACTGAGCATTTTAATGATTTTTCAACAAACTTTTGACTTGGAGGATTTTCTTCTAAAATTCAAGATCTCATTTTTGCAATATTCGAAAAACTGTGTTTATTCATTAGATACATATTTGGAACAATTTATGTACTTGAAGCTAAATATTGACGATTTTTTTTTTCTTTTCTTACTAACAATATTACCTATCGTGACTTTGATATAAAAAAACCATGGCTTTCACAGGGTCTTTGAATAACTCTCTTCAGAAAGAGAGGAAAAAAAAAACCATAGTATTCCATCTATAGCTTCTTTAAAAGCCCCATTTTGATTATAAACAAAAATTTTATGTAGGAGATTATAACTTATACTTTCAAAAATGGAATTATTGTAAAAATAATTTTTTTTCTAACAGACAAATTTTTCTTACAAGGAAACAAAGTCGTCTAAAAAAATGTGTGAAGCATATATACGAAAATTTGGTCTAAAAACTTTTAATTTAAAACAACCAAATTTAATATTTTCGCATCTCTATTTTCAAACGCAATATAATCAGTAGAGGGGAAAAAAAAAAAAAGAATCATGCTACATACTTTTGACAATGCAGGATTTTTACTATGCTTTATATCATGAAAAATAAAATAGATCATATGATGCATAGTACAATAGCTATGACTAGTTAAAAATGTTCTCATTTATTTTGAATGCATGAGTAATATTTTTTTGTTTGGCAATCAGTAATTGATTGATATTAAAAAAGACTGATAAATGAAGAAATAAGTAATTGTAAAACAACTAGCATTAACAAAAACAAACATTCTCCTTCAAAAATGGGCATTTAAAGGACTATAATTTCTTTCAAACAGGGAACAAATAAAATAATACTGCATAAAATAATAAGTAACTGAATCTACATTGAATCTTTCAGTACATTTCACTTTTAAATAGCTACATGGCGATTTCACTGCAAAGGAGAAGCTTTATGTGGCAGCAATCCTTTGCTGTAGCCTGTGAGAACTTCATGATAAAAAGCATGCACTGAAAATAAAAGAAAAGTTTAATTTTGACAATAATTATGAATTTAGAACCTAGATAAAACATTAAAAATGCATCATTGTAGATTGTTTATTATTTCGGTATGATATAATGTAAATGTATTCATTGTAGCTGTAAATTTCATTATCTATGTTCACACTGTCATTGGTATTGCCGAAGTTAAAAGAGACACAGATAATTAGAGGTACAGAAAGTATCATGAAGCCATGTTTAAAATAACCGCATGCTAATTTTGCTTTCTGGTGCCCAATGAGATGAATCAGATTGATGAAGTAATATGAAGGTAACCATTGAATAATTTTTAGATGCATTTTTAAAATATCACTACCATCAATGAACTACAGAATCAAATCACGATACATCAAAAATGTTGCCTCTGAATAAAAGAAAACTTTTTAAAGCCACTATCTCATGCCCCCCCCCTCCTCATCTCTACTAATAATACAGGAGAATGTGTGTATGTTGGTGCTCTACAGCAGTGGTACGCAAACTATTTTCATTTCCGACCCCCCTCACTTTGTGCAAAATTTTTTTGAGATCCCCAGGGGGAGGGGGGGTCGTGACCACAATTTTTGAAGAAAAGCCTTATATTTTTAATTGTTAAATAAATTTCTTTGAATTTAGCGACCCATAAAATTTTTCTTGCGATCCCCATAAGGGTTACGATCCACAGTTTGCGCATCACTGCTCTACAAGACAGATCCCTGGACCTAGAGCTACGAAATTTGGCACGAACATTCTTTGGAGGGTGGAAATGTGTACCTCGGAGCAGTTTTTTGAAATTTTAATTAATTAAAGATTAAGTGAAACTTTGGCGTTTTTCCTTAATAACTTCCAAAAATATTACAGTATAAAAAATCATTTTTACACCATCTGAAAGTGTAAAAAATTACCTTTGCAATGATATCAATTAAGTTGTCTACAATTTTTTTCTCTAATTTTAATAACGTTCTAAAAATATTTTTGGCATAATTTACAGCAAGGCTTTTCATTGTTGCAATGCAATTCAAACTGTTTTCATTGTTTAAACAAATATTTCTCTTTCATCGTTGAAAGCTAAGATAATATCCTAATACATTTTGCTTTCATATTTTACTAGCTGAAAACCCTGCGTTGCTCAGGATCCATATTTTTTCATATACCGGCCTCCTGTTTTCATTTCTCCCCTAAAAATATTGTCACCAACTTTCTCCAACACATGCAAATCTTCTTTGGATTTTTCTTGTTGATTTAAAAACTTTCAAATATAGCCTTTTTATCACCTTATAACAGTATGGTTTGAATGAAAATGTGAGAAAATTTTAAAAATAACTTTTCTTTTAACAATATATGGTTAAAAAACTAATACAGCTTTTCAATGTACAAATATATTTATACTGTATAACTTGGTTACTGCAAAGCTTCTAAACAAAATGTTTTATAAATCAGATAAAGAAAGCCGAAATCGCTCGAGAACAATTCTCACTCGAAAGAATTTCTCTGAAGAAGAATGCTTGAAAAAGAAGAATACTTTAAACCTCAGTTAGGGGAATTAAAATTAAATATAAACACCCTCTATTAATACTATAAACAAAGTCAAACTGAAACTCAAATATGAAATAGAATTTTTCTACTCTTTTTAAAAAATGTTGCCATATCAAAGTTAATATTCAAAAATTTGTAAAATTTAAAAGAAGCAAAGCATTGTGTAGTAACTAAATTAACGTCATTGGATATTTGAGTGCATATTAAAAGATCCGAAATAAAAATGGAAGTGTGCTACGAAATAACAGAGGAAGTAAGAAGTCTACCTTGACAAAAAAAAGGAATATTTTCTTAGCTTTAACAGTGGAAACATATGAATAAAGGATTTGATGAAACAATAAATTAGTTTGAGTTTTATTTCATAACAATATAAGCATTGTTGCAATTTGAGTTTAAAATGAATTTTGAATTACAGTTAGAGAAAAAATTGTACAACAATTAAATTGGTATCATTAAAAAGATAATTTTTTGTTCATTAAGATGATGTAAAAATATTTTTCGTACCATAAGTATTTCAGAAGTTATTGGTGAAAAATGTCTAAAAATAACTTAATTTTCATTATTTAATTAAATAAATAAAAATCTAATTCGAATTTTAAAATAATTTTTGCAGTGTCAGTGTCCCTCTTGTGCTAATCCGTCACTGTGAGAAATTTGGTCGTCATAAGCCCAACGGTGTGGAAGTGTATAAAGAACCAAAAATGAACAAACACACACACATACTTTCCTCCTTTATATATAAAGATTTCATCAAAATTTTTGTGGAATCTGTAAACCAAGCTCTCCAAGATATTAGGTATGTGAAGAAATATTTCCAGTAAGCTGAATGATTATGGCTGCTTTGCTTTCATTCTTTCTTCAGAATGTTTTAATTCAGCAAACATGCCACTGGCCATAAAAATTGTTGTACCATTTTAATGTTGAAATCAAATGCATATTTTGCAAGAGGAATAAAAAAATGAAGATGGCGCTGACAACTTGCAATTAGATGTTACATGACATGGTCAGTTATTTGACTCCATTAGGGACATTTACATAAACAATGAACAGAACATGTGCAAGGTTACTAAAAGAACATGGGTTAAATATCTACTGCAATCTGCTTACATTGTTAAGGGAACCATGAATATAAAAACGATGCAAGATACAATTGAAATCATATTTCCGGTGAACAAGCTGGTCGCCGAAGGTGGCTAGTTTATAATATCAGAGTATATCAAAGGTGTTAGACATTGGAAATTAAATTCAGAAACTAATTATGGACATTATAATATTCTCAATGTATAACTCCTAATGTTTATACACTTCTCTTGCTAAAGGACAAAAAAAGATTGATACATCACAACATTTGAAAATATACAACAAAATATTTTACCATTTCTGCAGACCTAAGTTCATTTAAAATGTTGTCATTGAATAGAATTGATAATATTTTTTTTTTCAGTTTTAACTTATTCTATAATTTAACTCACAGACTCAATTTGCAACAAACAACAGTCATTGACAACAAACTACATTATTTTATTATCTAAAAAAATGCTAATTCAGATACTGTTAACACTTATTCATAATGAATTTCTGAAGGCTTTTTTTTTTTTTTTAAGTTTTTCTAAACTGTAGTTTGATAATATAAAATAATTGGAATAATTAATACAGAATAGTAATAAACTTACGAATGGATTTATTAGGTTCACTAAGTAACTGGAGTCTTGAAAATGCAAATTTATCAAAACTTTCATGCTGCCACAAAGCATACACTAGACAGAAAGAAAAAAATAAAATAGATATTATTTCTCAAATCAGTTAAAAACTGAAGCAAGTGAAGTTTCAGTTACATTAGCAAAGATAATAAATAGTTTTAATAATTCTAATGATTCACTTTCGAATAATTTAAGAAGTTAAAACCTTCATAACAGTTAAAATAACAATGTAGCTTTGATGAATTATTAAGCCCTCTTTTTCCTATTTTTAGCCTTCTATATTGAAAATCTATAACGGAATAGAACTATAATAAGCAAACCATACTCTGTCTGATCCAAAGCTGCATAGCGAAAACAATGGGCCACTGCGAAGCAACCACACCCAATGCAAAGGCACTAGCCAACACTTGTTGATACCAGAGACCAGCAACCAACTCATTCACTCCAAGGCCCACCAGTGCTCTGCGTGTTGATCTTGGTGACACAAGCAGCATAGAGACCACCAACCAATAAATCCATCTCCAACTGTAAATTGTTTCTCCCTGACAAAATCCTTTACTTGCAGTTATTAACAGTTTGCAGGTAACATTATTAAGTTTATATATGTAATAAATTAACACTTTCCTAATTTTAAAAAACGCTACTCAAAATTTAATCCGTAAAATTATTTCTCCTTAAGCTCTAACACACAATCACTGTCATTTTAACTGGCTGAAGTCCAGTTTCAACAGGTCTAACATTCGGGAATTCCCCTCTTTGGCAATACTACTTAATCTCGCTGCGATTGTGCAACTCTCTCTTTTTAAAATCATGTAACCTTCATACTAGATGTCTGTTTTCGGCGTGGCTGTTTTTCTTGTCGCCAGTGACAGCGCTTTGCAATTATATTTTTAATCATGGCTTGATATCATTCTAAATTCTACCCTAATCAGCTGAAACTTATGAATCAAATAAAGAAACTGTTCATCTTTAGTCAACGACTGCTGTCTGCTTTGGAAACACGTTTATACCTCACAGCAACCATGATATTATATATATATCAGACATTCAAACTGAACCTGCTTTCCAATAGAACTAGTATAAATTACTCATTGTATATTTGAACTCTTCATATTTTGATTGATTAGATATCATTTAATAATTTAACATTTAGGAGGTTTAATGTAATGCAATTTAATACTTCAAGAGACATATTAGTTCCTAGCAATTAGTGTCTGACTTCTTTTTAAGACTACCAGTCCAATATTGGCTACTAGTAGAGATATATTTGGACTGAGAAGGAAATAAATATTGAGTGGGGTGAACATAACATGCAAAACAAAGAATGAACATAATTGTTACTAATTCTATTAACAAATAAATGGAGAAATTTTTTTTACATTATTCTCTATTTATTCCTCTGTTTAAAAAATGAAGTTAAACACTTACAAAAAAATCTAATAAAAATCAGCATATTTTAAATACAATTTTCATATATAAATTTACTTTTCAGTTTAATTTGTTACAATAACAATTAAATTTTCAAACAGATTACAACATTTACAGATATTTTAAAAGAAGCAAAGAAGAATACCTGTATTATGAGGGCCAAAAATTGATGTAAAGCAAGCAACAAGGACTGAATTAGTACTCTTCAATTTTAATGAGCTTAGTTCCATAGCAGCTTTTAACCTTCCATCCCAAATATCAGTGTGACTATTCATATTGAATATTTGCAATTCATAAACACCTTTAAGAATAATGAATAGATTAAAAGCTTTCTTGAAACAAATTATAAAAAATCTTAAAATATTTAACAAAAATATTTATGTTTAATTATTAGATATTTAACTACCAAAACAAAACATCCAATTGTGTAGGGATGTAACGAATAGTGATTTGGCCAAATAACCGAATACCAAATATTTGAAAACATTTCACTTTTGATTGTAAGTGAAATATTTTTCAAATTTAAATGAAAAAAATTTAAGATTAAATAAAATTAAGTTTTTATTATTTGTATATTTTAAAAAATGTTAATATCTTTATATATATAATTTGTAATATTTTAAATACCTTAATGCCAATAATAAGAAACTCCCTTCATTTTGGGATTGTTTCAAAGAAATAAAAGAGTCATCAATGCGGAACATGACAATGACAAAATTCATGCAAAAATTCAACAAAATGCATATTGAATGGATAAAGTTAAATTACTAGAAGTAAATTCCTATTTTGATAAAGAACTTCTAATAGGTAGGATGGAGTTTCCACTTAGTTGGTGAAAAAAAATCCAAAAAAATTTCCAAGGTTTGCAAATTTAGCAAGAAAATATCTTTCAGCACCTGCAAGCAATATATAGTGACCGTTTGTTTTCTGTAGCTGGTAATATATTAAAACCATATGAAACAGACTTTTATATATGATATATGTAACATTATTAAATGCACTTATGTATTATGCAACTTAAAATTGGATAAATTATAGGGTGTTTTTTTTTATAATAAATGTACCGGAATGTAATTCTGCAATATTCTTTATTAAATATATTTAAAACAACAATTTTTAAAAACATTTTATCCTGAATTTATTTTGCCAAATATCTGTTTAGCATTCGGCCAGACAGAATATTTGGGAAAGGGCCGAATAGGCCTCATACTTAATATTCGCTACATCCCTAGTTGATATTATACGTGTATGAAACCAAACAAATAGACTCACTCCTAAAAATGCTGAAAAATTTTTGTTCTTGCATAATAAGTTCAGACTTTGCGATAATAAATTATATGTAACTTTAATGAATACTCCTATGCAACTTAAAATTGAGTAAAGGTTAGGAGATTATTGATAATAAATGTACTGAAATGTAATTCTGCAATATTATTTGTTAAATGTGTATTTAAAAGCATATTTTAAAAAAAATATCTTAAAAATATATTCGGCCCAATATCAGCTTACTATTCGGCAAAAGGGTCGAATACCGAATAGTTGCCGGATATTCATTACATCCCCAATATCTAAGCATGCAAATCATTCTTAGGTGAAATAAAAATTTCCTAAGACAATTTTAAAAGAACAAATATTACCAGATTTGCTAGGTAAAGTAATTAAACTCCATGGCAACAATGTCATTGTTGCATTTGTTTGACTTATCCACATAGCTGACACTTCATCTTTGTAATTTGTTTGCCATTCAACATCTTTTGCAAGAGCATCTCGAACTTTAGCTCTATGTTCATGATTATCTAACAAAGAAAATTTAAACAGTAATGTAAAACTATTAACTTAGATATAACAATACAGAAATTTAAGTTATATAATATAAGAAGACTATTATAAGTATGGAGACTATTATAAGTTGGGGGAGGGGGAAGAAAGTAATATCCACTAACCATATTCCCAAATATGGATAATTTCATTCAGACCTCCTAATTCTGTAATCCAGAAACCAAACAGCTTTGAGTGCTTAATACGGAGATGAAAATTATCTTCAGTAAACCTTATATATTCTTTGTAATCTTTTGGACGCACAGTATAAGTTCTAATTTCAAAGATTTTCTGCGTTTCCTTATTGCTGAAGTTTAGCCCATCAACATCAGTTCCTTTAAGAGGTGTATGCAATGGTGGTACAGATAAGTTTCTACTCTGGTTATTACAGTAGTTGAATCCACGATGTCCACGTTGCCGAAATAAAGCCTGAAAGAAAAAACAATTATTTTATGACATCAGAAACAATTTTAACTGATGTTTCAACTAAAATTTAATAAGTTAGTATTACAAATTTATATTTGTGTGCTTAAAGACTAAAACTGAGAATTAGAAGAATTCTTTTTACCTGAAATTGAATATTTGGAAAAATTAAATTTGATTGAAAATATGGAACAAAATAAAATAAAATTTTACTCAACTCAGTAAAACAATAATATTAGCATGAAACAATACAAATCTTGTAGCTACAAAACAATGAGAATTCTTTTTTAACCTCTTGCATTAGTTTTGCTGTTGCGTCACATATATCACCAACAGCAGCCCAAAATATTTTCAAACATGTAAAGTGAATCATCTTTTTAAAATACGAACACACTGACCATAAAGATTTAATATTTATGGGTGACGCCAATGGGGTGTCGAGGGGGGTGTCCCCCCGATGGGCAAATTTTTGTACCCCGTCCACACAACCAGCTATTCTACCAGTAGATAAATAAAGATCTGACAAAAATTTGAGAGGGTCATCATTATGCACCTCTCCTTGTACAGAAGGTTGTGCCCCATGTCGGGGAAACCCTGCCCCCTCGTTGGGTGGACTCTAACGCCACTCCTGTTAATATTATAGGGGAGACTGAGGATGTTTGATCCACTTTTGAAAAAACTGTCTCCTATTTTCTTTAAAAACAAGATTGAAATCTAGTTTTTTCACCATTTTATAACTCATATTATGGGACATATTTCCACACTATTATAATTTATAAAATATTTAAAATAACATTTTCATAACGATTTTCCAAAATAGTAAAAACTGGGTCAAACATCCCCACAATGAGGGAGGTTTGACCCACTTATTAAAAACAAAATAAAACAATGTTTAAAAATTAATAATGACATATTAACTACTTAATTAACTATTCCTCTTTATAACATACCATTCAGAATTAGTTTATTTCGTCAACAGCATATATAAACTGCATTCTGTGAAAGTTTTTATAATTTTGGTAATTAATATTAGATATGCTTTAATGAATTTAATAAATATTGAAACGTTTTCTATTCATCACATAAATTTATTATGGACAGATTAAAAAATAGCATGTAGTGTAGAGTATCTGTTGGTATAGGTATCTGTAATATGCCAGTTTCAATCGTATAAGAATTTTTTAGAGTTTGTCGTATGTCACTATTTAAAAATATCATTTATATATATAAAAGAGCTATTTTTTTTGAGTATGTAGATATTTTCTTTTTTTGTTGTTGTTGTTCATTACGCACACCCAAACTTTTGTCGTATTGGGACCAAATTTGGCTCAGTGATGGATTAGCATAAAAGGGAGCTAATGGCGTAAAAATTATTTGAAAATTTGAATCAGATTTTTAATTTTAAGTGGTAAATTTGTTTGTTTTGCCAATTTTCCTTCCAGTGTTGTTGCATATTTTTATTTATTTATCTTCATCATATATTATCTTTTTAAGCATTAGTAATGGAAGCTTGGTTTGAATAAAATGTTTTATTTGTTTTCTTTTGCAAGCAATTCGGTTAGTGAACTTCCTTGTTTAAATTTGTAAGCATCAGGAAAAAATAATTTTCCTGCATTTTTTTTCTGGTCTTCTGCTGTTTTATTTTACAATATATATTTTTATTGACATTTTGTTCATCCTCAAGATTCTTTAAGTTTATATTTTTAACATGCACCATTTTATATTTTTAACATGTACCAGTTTATATTTTTAACATGTACCAGTTTATATTTTTGACACATATGGTTTGTTTAAAATAAACGTTCTTTTTCCAAACTTCTCACATTTTCTTTCAAACCATACTGTTATAAGGTAACAAAAAGATTAGATTTGAAAGGATATTTATGTTTGTTGAGGAAAGTTAGTGAGTATATTTGTTGAAAAAACCAATGTAGGCATATTAAAAAAGATGGATCCCAAGTAATGCCGGGCAATCAGCTAGTTTTTATAAGACTGAACAATGCACTAAAGCTTTACTTACTCATCTAATATAAAAAGGCATACAAGCTTTTTTTTTGCCTCACTCTTTACAAGGCCTTTGGTATAGGATTTTGGGTAAACCCTCCCCACCACTGTAAAATAAAAAAAAATAAAAATGTCCTTGAGTAAGCTGTCAGGTGAGGTCGAAGTTTCCATGTTAAGTCTATGGACAGTTAGAAGTGTCACTAAAGAGTGTTTGTAAGTAACAGTTCATAGAATTAACAGCATTGAGTCCTCACATGAAACACATCTGTCAACTAAACAGTAATATGGCTTTGGCATCATTTAAGGCTGAAGGGTGCCACTTCAGTTCAGGTGAAAAAAGTTTTACTGTTCAGGGACAAGTCTACAATCATCTTGGATCATTTCATCCTAATCGTAGAGAAAACAGATGTTTTGCCGAAATCTGGAAACTTTGAAGAAGTCAAAAAAATCAAAAGCAATTGATACCAGCAAATGAAAAGATCTTAAGAGACCTTTTGGAAAGAAGTGAACAAATTGTATTAGGTTTCATTCATCATCATTCATCAAAATAAATCTACAACCAATTTTCAATCGAATATAGCAAGTGATATCAAAATTAAACTTACCTTAGATTAATTAATATAAGTGGTGGAGTGATATAAGATGAAATCTTCTACAGTTGCTCAAGTAACAGCCATTTTTCAACCTTCCAGCGGGTGCACGCTTTCAAGAGGCATTGTATTACATATTTATATCGTTGTTTTATAAATTTAAGTGCAATTTTTATTTAAAAAAACTTTGTTTACTATTAAACTAATAATTACAGATAACATAAATAAAAGCTCTATTTATTTTTGTAAAACAGCATGATATATTTATGTAATACGATGCACGATATGTCGTAAAATTTGTGCAGGCGCACCCGCTGGAAGGTTAATCAACTATTAGACACGACTCCAGGGCAACATATTGTTTTAAACTAGGAAACTGGTGAAATGCAGATATTACCCATTGCCAGTTCACATTACAATCTGTTGGTTTACCCAATTCTGTTTCTTTACGGCAGCCATGCGTCGGAAAGTTGGATGACATATTGTGGTTGCCAAGTTGATGTAAGTTCAACAGAGAGAATTTAACAGTATTACACAATTTCTGTATATGATCCATGAAGGCTTCAGTATTCTTCATGCAAATGGGTAAACTCTTTGAAAAAGATGTATACTTCAAAGGTGAATAATATTTCAATTTTAAATATTTTGAACTTGTTTTTCAAGTATTTTATATTCACATAACAAAGATTGGGTCAACCTAGTTACATAAATTTCTGTAGGGGAGACTGGGGATGTTTGACCATAGGAGAGGTGTGACCCACCCCCTTTAACTTTTAAAAAAACTGATTTCAAAGATTAAATACCAAATGGCAGCTTAATAATCACCAACTGCATACCATACTAAAGTTTTAAGACATTTGCAGAAAAAACAGAGAAGCTATTTCCTGTTTCATATGTCTTGCTTAGATTTTTGGTTTTTCATTTGTAAGAACCTGTGCTAATTATATGTTAAATTTATAAAAATATTTAGGTTTATAAAGCTACCTTAAATAATGCTCTGAAAGACTATCCACTTAAACAGAAATAATAATAGTTATTAATATGTGCTTCTTTACGTTTTTAATAAAATGGCTGCAAGGGGATGTTTGACCCATAGCAAGTATGGCAGGTTTGACCCGGGCCAAACCTCGCCATTTTATAATTTTAAAGGGCTAACATTTTTAATTTAAAGTTAAATCTTACATATTTCTAACTTAATTTAATTAAAAATTTCTATGTTTGCAAGATTTATATCTTAGTTGGAAAATTCTGTGCCTAAAATGCTCAAAGGATATAAAATTTTCATCAAAGCAATATTGTACAATTCATATATGCTACTGTTTATTCTATTATATCTTGAATATTATTGGCCAAATAGGTATTAAAATCTTTAATGATGAAAAGAAAAAAAATGCTACTTTAGTATTTACTGAATTTCTAAATATCTCTTCTTCCCTGGGCCTCATTAATACTTCAGTAGGTTTAATGAAAAAATAATGAAGATAATAAACAATGTCTTTTGTTTATCTTTATGCTGTTTTTCTATAAGTCAGAATAAAATAAAAAAAAGAAAGGTATTTCCAACATTAATTAAAGCTGCTATTCTGTCCATCAAATTTAAAAAGATAAAAATGTTAAAGTGTTGGTTGAAGATTAAATTGATTTTAAAAAAAAAAACTTTAGGAAGAGGTGGTAAACTTTTAGTCTACGGTGCCCACTTGCTTCTTGCCAATTTTTCTTGGCGCAATTTGATTTGCTGGCGCCAAACACTGTTTGGGATGTGCAGTGCGCTTTTTATTGCTGTACTGCACATGCTTCATTTCAAAAGGAAGCGACTGAGCGCGCAATGTCTTCGGCATTTCAAACGCGTACCGGGAAATTTTTTCTAACTTAAAAAAACATCAGCGGCTTCACTTTCTACAAAGCGGGACACTAGTAGCTTCGCTTATTGATCAAGAAGCGGAAACACAGAATAACATACACAATTCTGAACCTTAGAGTGACTGAACATGTTCAAAAACAAGAAAAATGTAGTTAAAACTTCACATAACTATTTTAATTGCCGAATTGCTGTTTACATTTAGGACACTGGTATCCGCTTGCTATCAATCCCTGCTCCACATACTTCGAAAGGGAACCAATGCCATAATCAACAACAGCTGTACGAAGCGCACGTAACGAAATGATAAAATCAGACGAAAATCAAACCGACAAGACAAATTCGATTGAATCGACCAATCACATCAAAAGGGAACAAACCAATCAAAACTAATCGTAATATCGCGCCATGCGCAAAACACCGATGAACAGATCAATTTCCGCGCATTCGCACATCTCACTCGTTAAAATCATCATTGCGCAACCAAAACAAATATCCTCTCCTCTCCATTCTTGGCGGCAGAGAGTTGGTGATCCTAAGAGGAACGAAGTAAGTCGGCACCGTAGACTGAAAGTTAACCGAAGAGGTATATGGACAAATATAAAGGCTTTGAAGATGGAAATATATAATTTAAAGCTAAACATGTCTCCTGTCAAGTATTCCATGATATAGGGGAAACCGAGGAATATTTACAGCTTGCTTCGGAGTTACATTATGGATCAACTCCAAAGATAGTCAACAAGCAAATCTGCTAGCTATGACTGGTTGAAAGAATTTATACACAGGCATAAAGAATTATCTTTGTGAAGCCCTGGAGTCTGGGTAGAGCAATGGGCTTTAATTAAATAAAATAAATTTTGTGAAAACCAAAAGAGTCGCTTTGAAAATTAAATTTGACTCAAAAATAAATTTTTATAAAAAACAATAAAATAACAAAAGAAGAAGTAATATTTTTCGACACAAATATATTTTACAATAGCAATGATAAAAGTAATGTAAATGAAAATAAAATTACAATTGAGACATCTGTAAAAGTTTCCCAAGATGGTATACCTACATGTTTAGAATGTACATCAATGCCATAAATTGAAGTGTTTAAGATAACCTTCACTGATAACTGCACACAATACTATTCACTGATACACTTATACAAACCAATCAGAAAAAAAAATGTAAAAAATGCACTAAAATATTAGTTTCTTATTAATAAATAACTAGAGTAAATTAATTAAATTATAAATACATTAAAATATTTTTGAAAGAAATTTTGTTAACACATCCCCAATAAAACTCATAATGAAATGCAAAACCATTCATTTAGCAAACAGTATATTTATTAAATAAATTAAAAAATAAATGAAAAAGTAAGACAACACTTAAATCAAGTTATTAAAGAAGCTAAATAAAAAGGGGTAGCTAAATAATTTTATGAATACAGCCTACATCCCAATCAATGTCCTTTAACCAAAAATCAAGGAATACTGAAAGCAGCATATTTTTAATCTACAAACATTTTTTCAAGTGATATGACAGTAATATATTTAAGCAGTGGACATGTATATCCACTGCTCTGCTTCAAAATTGTTACCATATGTGTATTAACTCATGCAAGTGCAAAAAAAAAAAAAAAAAAGTGCAAAATTAATTTTCAATGTATAAAAGTAAAATATTACCCCAATAAATCTGCAGCGCATAAATGAAGTCATTGTTAACTGAAAGTGAATTATGAAATGAATTGAATCTTTGCTAAATTATGTAACTGAAAGCAACTAATATTTCATTTTAGGTTAAGGTCGAAGAGTATATATTCATCGACGTGAACAGCTCTCACAAAAATAAGAACACAAATATTTTGAAAGTTATGGCCTATTATTGTTGTTACTTCCGCGCGAAAAAAATTTCAATTCCTTCATTTAATTATAACAATATTCAACAATTTTCCGATACACTTGGAAAATGCCGGGTGACGGAAACCAGATTTGTTTTGTTTTTCTTTTCTTTCATCATGTTGCCAATTCAAGTAAAGGGAATTTCCATTAAAAATTTTTTTTTTTTCAATTTCGGAAAAGAAAATTTTGAAAGCGCAGAAGATTAGCGAAGCCAATTATCACTTAATATAAAACTGCTGAATTCCAATTAACTGTCTCAACTTATTCATTTATCAACCTATTATAGTTGGATTCGATTGTCTACTGTCTGTCAAGTGAACGTCACCACTGAATCGGAGATGTCAGTAGCGATGACGAATATTTGACGAACTGTTATTTTCTACGCAATATTAAAAATCACAAATACCAGTGAAGAATACTACTGTCTAATAGGGATGACGAATATTTGACGAACTTGATTTTCTACGTAATACTAAAAAAATCCCAAATACCAGTGATGAATACTACTGTCAAAAAGGTGTGATTTAATCATTTGTAATTAAAACTAAAATGTTTTAATTTTTATTTGATTTTTAATAAACTTTTCAAAGTTTAGTTTATAGTCTATATACCGACAATAGATGGCGCCATGAAAAGTGCAGTTCTCTAGGAACGTGAAATCACAAATACCAACTATTTCTTTCCCTTATATTCGTTTCTCTGTGATTCACATTTCTCCCCAATCACTTTTTTCCAATAGCAGTTTTCTACTGCTATTGGTCTTGTACGAATGTCTTCGGTGAATCATCCTCTTGTTGTGATATGCGTTTTCGAATGATTGCATCACTTTTGTAATACATGTAACTGAAGACTTATCTATCTGATCGGAGATGACGCAGAAGATCGCCTACAAAGCTGATCGGAGTAATGGGTAGATTTCAGTTGAATCTGTGTTAGCTCGTGTTTTGATAATTTGAAATTATTTCTAGGAAGTTCGCCAGAGCAATTAGGATATGATAAACGTTGTGTACTTCTTCCAACAATTGTTTTCATGTGTATAAGGTACTTAATTTCATTCTCTTAATATTTTTTAGATTGGACACAGGTGTAATCTGAATATAAATTCATTCTAATATGGAGATGCATGAGAATAATCCTAATAATTTATGATATTTCTGAAAAAGATCAGATTGAAAATATATTATAAAAACTATATTATGCTGAATTGTGTAAGGTTTCTCCATTATCTTATTATTAGCACTAAAAATTGTTGTTTTGTGCATGTTTTTTTTTAAATTAATAAATGCATTATTGAATCTCAAATACAGGTTAACTTACTCTTTCATGCAGGCTTATTTTTCCTGATTGGTTAAACTTTTACTAATAAACTTTATTTTTAACTACGTATAAAAATTAGAAATCTTATTTTTCAGTTTTAAAGTTATTAATAAATGTTATTCAAAAAGTGCCTGGGGCAACTGCACTAAAACCAAATATAAGTTGTTAATATAAAGTTGTATCAAAATAATTGAAATAGAACTGAGTCACACTTTTCATGAATGCAATTTTAATGGTAAATTTCTTAACTCAATTTATCATTTTCATTAGTAAGGATCTAAATTCTAGTAATCTTTTATTATAAATCTAGGGTAAATTATTTTGCAAAAATCCTGTAATAAATAATATACATATGAAAACATTTGTTAGAAAATAATCATTATATATAAATTTTTCTTCTTCAAGAATACAAAACAGACAGATGTCTTCTAAATTTAAGTACTTAATCATTTTTTAAGAGTACAGAAGTAAATAATTTCAAGAAATGAACCATATACCATAATCCTAATTGCTCTGCCAAACTATTTAGTTAAATACTTTAGAACGAAACTACGTAAGAAATATTTCAAATCGTAATCAAAAATATGGCATTGATGAGACAGCAGATGATATATTTAATACTATAATATTTAATAAAATAATATAAACAGATATCCCATTTATTGAAGATTTTTTCAGCTAAAAGTTGTTGAGTCAACCGTCATTAAACAAATAAAAAGTTGTATAACATTACTGAACTAGAATTACACTTTATGAATGCTAATTTTTTTAAATGGTATATTGAAATTATCATTTTTATTAGCTAAGGATATTGAAAGCTTTATCCATGATCAATTAAGGTAAATTATTTTTGCATAAATCCTATAATAAATAATATGCCCAACTACATATGGAAAACATTTGTTGAAAATAATCATTACAGATAAATTATCTCCTCCCTCCAAGAATAGAAAAACAGATGAGCTCATTTAAGTACTTAATCATTTTTTAAATACAGAAATAAATATTTTCAAGTAGTATAACCATATCATAATCCTAATTTCTATGGCAACCATTTAGTTAACTACTTGTAGAAGTAATTTTAAATCATAATCAAAACATGACAGGATGAACAAATAGATGTGCAGATGGTAGTACTATAATATTTAGTAAAATACGAATAAATATTCAATTACTGAATATTTTCTTGGAGTTAAAAGTTGGCCAAGGCAACTGCACTAAATAAATATAAGTTGCCATTACTGGCTGTATAAAAATGACTGAAAGAATTACATACTTTCATAAATGCAATTTTTTAATTGTAAATTTTAAGGATTATCATTTTATTACTAAGGATATTAAAGCTTATCCATGATCAATTTACAAAAATTATTTTGCACAAACTTAATAATAATATGCCCAACTACATATGGACACATTTGTTGGAAAATAATCATTACAGATAAATTATTTCTTCCCTGAAGAATAGAAAACAGATGAGTCTTCAACAGTACCTAATCACAATAAATTACAGAAGTAAATCATTTCAAAAAATATAACCATATCATCTATATATTAATACATGAAGAAAAACTTTGTACCCCTCTTTTTAAGCACATTGCGAGCACGAGGAGTGAGATTTGACATAGTTAAAGTTCATATGGAGAAGGAGGCAGAAAGATAAAATTTATGTAAGCACATGTGTTGCTAAATACATTAAATTTAATAAATAAAACATTCAATGTTTACGTTCACATACTATAAGAAATAAAGGGAGTGAATGGATTGAAATTGATTTAATCCCTCTGAGGAAATCCACCAAGAGGGAGTTTATATAGATTATTTATAAAAACTCTTCAGAGGAAATACAAATGCGATGATTTAAATCTGTCAATGTCAAACACATATTAGTTCGTGGTCAAACCAGCTGGGTAATAGAGTAGAGAGATTATCAAGTAAAGAATATATATAAATATGTATTACAAATACATTAAACTAAATGAAATAAAGATGCATTGTTTATTTTGTAATATTATTAATTGTATAAACATTTAAGAGTTTTGTCAAATAGATATCAATACATAGATTTCACCAATATACATCTGTTGTGAAAAGAAAATTGTGTAGCAGCAATAGAATAAAATTCAAAATTCATACGTAATAGAAAAATTCAAGAAAAATTATATGCAATGATTATAGAGGTATACTTTTGAATAAAAGAACCCCACAATGTTCGTTTAAAAATTTAATGAATATGCCTTCAAATTTGACCGGGAAAGTCGACTTCTAGTAACTCTATTATTGCCTGGGCAAATTATTTAGTTTATTTTCAGAAGTAAACTATTTAGAAGTAATTTCAAATCATAACCAAAACATGACACGATGAGCAACAGTTGTACAGATGTGGTAGTATTTACTAAAAATAATATAAACATATATCTGCTGCATTGAACCTTTTCCTAATTTGCAGTTAAAGTTTCAAGTTTTTCAGTTAAAGTAAAAAAAAGGCAACGAAGTAAACAAATATAAAGTTGTATAAAAATAACGAAATAGAATTACTCTTTACATGAATGTCAATTTTTTTTAATGGTAAATTTCTTAAGGAAATTATCATTTCATTAGTAAGGCTAAGCTTTATCCATGATCAATTCTATGTCAACTATTTTAGCTAAATCCTATATCAAATAATATGCCCAACTACATATGAAAACATTTGGTTGGAAAAAATAATCATTACAGATAAATTATCTCCTCCCCAGGAATAGAAAAAACAGATGAGTCTTCATTTCTAAGTGCTTAAATCATTTTTAAATATACAGAAATTTTCAAATATTTCTAAGCAGTATAACTCATATATTACAACTGAATTGCTCTAAGTAAACTATTTATTTTAAGAACTACTTTTAGAAGCAAACTGTTTAGAGGGTAATTTCAACTTTATCAAAACATGACATGATATTATATTTAATAAAATATTGACGCAGATATTCTATTTATTGAACATTTTCTCAGTGTAAAAGTTAATAATAACATTATTCAAAAAAGTTGTCTGAGGTAAACTGCACTAAACAAATATAAAGTTGAATCCAGAGTAACTGAAATAGAATTATACTTTTTAAGTGAATGCCATTTTAATTGTAGATTTTCATTAGTGGCGATATTTAGCTTTATTAATCTGTGGGTCAATTTTTTTATAAATACTATATGAAATCCACTGTGAAAACTTACGTCAATTTAGAAACTGAAATTTAAAAAATGCAGGGTTTGTTTTAGTTTCTAGAAGCATGAAATACCTACTATATATTTTCCAACAAAGGCTTGAAAAACTGCCACAATGTCTTAAAAAAACATACTCCGTATAAATTATCAATATATATTAATTCAAGCAAAAGCATAGAAAATGTAAATTCCCTCATAATATGCCATCCGGTAAAAGGAACACATGTTTACATTCTAAATCCGTCAAGATTGAGAGTCGTATGAATAAATACTTCATATGTTACGTTAAACTATCCAGTTGATTAGCAGGTTTCATACGGAAAGTATATTTGAGAGATGATTCTCAAACAATGTTGATGTTTCTTAAATGAAGCATTTTATAGCATGTAATCACCTTATTTACACATGCATATGCATAAATATATAAAATTGCAACTGAAAACCTAAAAACACATTTAAATGGAAAAACAGCATATTTTATTACTAAGAAAAACAGAAATGAAATTTTTAACTAGAAAAATTGTTTAATAGTGTTAGGTGGGTAAAGTGGCTTCAACCACATTTTTTTAACTTAGTGGATTATAAATTATAGAATTTGTTAAAATACTTAATATTTTTTGGTTGTTATTTTACATTACATTATTGAAGAACATATTGCATTAAAATTTGGGGAAAAATAATTACTTTAATAATTTTATGACAATTTTATTTGTCATGGTTTTTTATGACCACTTTACCTCATGGGTGGGGTAGTGTATAATTAAAAAATAATCATAAAAAAACCTAATATAAATAAGCAAAGTTTTAAAAAAAATATATAACAAAACTCATTATAGTTTCAACTTTTAAAAGAAAACGTTTATTTGATCAAATTATACATTTTAATAACCTATGATTAAAAGTTGGCTCATCAAGAATTCTTAAGGATATCTATCTCTTCAATCTGAAATAATGTTATGATTTTCAGGAGAGGTGTAATGGTCTGAAGCTTTTAGAAGATATTTTATTGACAGAAAATCTCCATTTTATCAGAAACCTGTCCACAAGCCCCTTTGATTGATCCCCCCCCCATCATATTTTGCCAAGATCCTACAGAAAACTGTGAGTTAATTTTGATATCTGCACCAGAAATTCACTTGACTGAATAAGACATCTTCTGCTTTTATCAAGTTTTTCTTGGCCGTTTTTTTGTCTGTTTTGCATCTCTTTCTTTTGTAGTTTTTTATTACTAATTTCTTCAGTCAAACCTTCATTATTGTTTTGAACTTGTTTTCTTTTTTTTTTCTCTTGAATTTATATTGCTTTCACTTCATGTATAGGATGGAAACAGGTGGGTTATAGAATTGTAAGTACAGCTCATGTCAGTCTTTTTAGAGTGCAATTATACAGGCAAATTTAGTGCAATTAATGCATGGCTCTTTGTAGTCTCCTATAAGTCATGCAACTCACAGTGCTCCATCATAAATTAAAAGAACAGGTTCTGTAAATCTAAAGAAAATTGATACTCAGCCTTTAATTTTAGTTCATTTTGCACTACCTTTAGTCTATTGCCCGCATACACATGAGCTTCAAAGAATAAAAGCAGCATGAAATAATTTGCTTATGTACTAAAAAAGTACATCCTTTTTTGCAATTGGTTGATTTCTTATATGTACAGTGTGATGGGTTTTGGTACAAAAATTGGGGTTACCAGTTTCATATCTAATTATGTAATCTGGTAACATATCTTAAATTAATATTTAACTAACACTCCGTCTAACAATTTAAGCTTAAGAAATTTTGGGAAACAGTGATGCATGTTAAGCCTATCCCTAAGGACCACTTTTACTCCCATCTTACTTAAATTACTATAAAATAACATCTGTAATTAATTCAGCTTATCTGTTAATGAGGAAGTATTCTTAAGATCTATCTGAAGCTTCCTGCAGAGTTAATTTAATGAAACCCTTACAAAAAATGTAGAGGAGAAGTTCAATTGGGTATTCCAACTTCAAACTGCTACATGAACAAACAAAATGGTGTTTTCTCCTACTAAAGTGCTAGGTAATTAGTATAATTTGAAATGTTAAACTTGAATTTTAACTATTCAAAGCTAAATAAAAAAGATTACATTTATAATGAATATTCATTACAAAGTTATATATTTATTTGATGTATGACCACTTTACCCCACCTGACCCTATGTAAAAAAATATCCATTTCTAAAAATAAAATAATAATTCCAATAAAGCTTAATAAACTGTTGAAAACTTCCACGGTAATTAAATAGAAAAAAGATATTAACTTAAATTTGAAAAGAAAATTTAAACTTTTTATTTTACATCTTTTTTTTCTTTCCTAATATTTAGTGTTAATTTTATTCTGCTTCTATAAAATAGCAGGTCTATAAATTTGAAGATGAAATAAAATACTTGAATCGCATCATATATTGAATGAAAACATAGATATTTTAGCATAAAAATATGTACAGGCGAATAGAAAACAGAGTTGTGAAGTTTCTACATAAAGCCAATATTTTAACTCAAACTGAACTTCAATTTCTTTAATATACTTTTTAAAAAAAAATCAACTTCTTATATTTAACTTTTCTAGGTAAGCACCAATATAATGGATAAAGCAGGTGCTACATATAGAAAAAAGATCACAATTGAGAAACATTTAAAGAATTAATCAGAAAAAAAATACTATTAGCTTGATTGAAATACAGTAATATCAGAAAATTATATTGAGATGCATCCAGCCATTTCAAGAAAATCTACTTAAAAATGTAAGGCAATTAGAAAAATGCCATTACAAATGAAATTATGATCATCTTGTTAGCTGGGTTTAAAACAGGGTTTTCCTTTCTATTTCTCCATACCTTATCTCCTTCCGAGTTTCTAAACCAAAGCAAGTTGAACAATATAAAATAAATTAAGGTCAACTATCTATTTTTATAGTAGAAATAAGTTATTCAAGAAATGCAAACATTTTCATTAAAAAAGCATTTAAAAAAACAAAACACTTATATACAGGGAATACTTATGCTGCCTGCTGGCACCCAACTTTTCATTCTTAGTATATTATATCAACCAATTTCAAATAATGAGAGTATTCTGATCTTCCTGGTGTATGTTACTCAGTGCAAATACATTCCAAACAATTTTTTTTCTTCCAAGGCGTGCAGTTTATAAAACAAGTATATAAACAAAACAAAAAAAATTGCAAACTGAATTAAACTCTTTCTCATTCTGTTTAGTTTTGGGAAACCATACAATTTTTTACTTGCAGTTTATATAAAAAACATAAATGCAGTTATATTTGAAATAATTTCCAGTTGTGAAGCACTTTACTTCTCATAATACACACAAACAATCTATAACCTGCCAAAACCGACTCCGCATCATATATAAGGTAATAAAATAAATAATGTACAATAATCTATGCTTACTAAAGTTTCTTCATTAAAATAGCATATGTAAAATATACAGTTATCAACTACCACTATTACATCTTGGAAAATGCCTAATTTTATAACAACGACATGGAAATCGACACTGCAATGTATAAAGTCTTATGAACCCATTATAAGCATGGAAATCTGAACTGGAACAGCACTTTAAAAGTATATACTTTCTCTGCAAAATAAACACAAGTTTACATTCAAAACTCAAGCCAAGATTTTCGAATAGCTAAATACTTACTGATTGCATTGTTTCGTTGATCAGATTATTAGTTTACAAAAAAATTTAATGTGGTTATATACACCTGAATAAGAAAAGATCGTTTGTGTTTTTTTTTTTTTATCTGCTATTTGTTCATTCCATCAAGTTTTAAATTCAACAATGAGTAAATCGGCAACAAGAAAAAAAAAAAAAAAGAGAAAAATCGCCAATCAAAAATATGTTTGATCTTAAAAAAAGCTACATGCTACTCAATCTAAAGTAAACAGAGATATACATAGCACGTTATGCTATCAGTAATTTATTTAAAAGTATATATTCATGTAAGTTACAAACAAAAATATATTCCATTGCAGAAGAATCAACTAAAAAAATAAACTATTTCCATGCAACTCAAAATTCAAGTAATTTCTGAAGTTACGTTACGACAACAATAGCTAAGATAGCATCGAAGCAGTTATCGGTTTTGGATCCTCGTACAATCGAATCGTTTTAGCTGTGGCTCTTCACTATAAAGCAGTCTGAACCGTAAGTAGCAATAGAAAGGTCTGAACCGGTGAAGTAGCAAATAGAAAGGTCTGAAAAGGTGAAATACAATATGGATGTTGGTAAAGACGGAACTGTGACGTCAAAGGGCGTCTGATTGATTATAAATTTTAGACGTTCTGAACACCCTTCAAAGAATTTTGCTGGTGCCATCTGTTGACAGTATAAAGAATCCAAACATTAAAACAACATAGAATGTACGTTAAAATGAATAATACTTTATTTAATTTTTTTTTTAGAACACTTTACTTATATTTAATAAGACTTTTGAAAATTAAAAGTGTGATTGAAATAACAGTTATTTGAATAGATATTTAAAAATAGCAATAGCAAAAAATATTTGTTACTCAAAAAATCGTGGAGCCATACATCCCTACCGTCTAACGGTCTATTCTCGATACCCCGGTTGCTTGGGAGCGTTTCTGCCTTCGACCGCGGGACGCTAATGACTTTTCGACCGGGAAAAGAAGGGTCTTGATTCTCGTACTCGGTCGATTCGAACATCCTGTTTTACGCTAGAAGTGACGTATTTCGCTTGCGCGCAGCAAATCAATCGATCGTCATGAGATATTTTGTTTATGGTTTCAGATTCAGTTCAAGTTTCTTGAATCGCCAAAGGAATCATGCAGGAAAAAAGCACATTTGCTTCCCAATTCGAAATACCTTGGATTATACCTTTTGAAAAATACCCACAAATTTTAAGTTGGATTCGCATCTTTTCAAAAGACGCCAAGGGTAAGAGGTGGGAAGATTTATCTTCTGTTTTATAAGGATGCATTATAATGCATCTTTCATTTATAAGTCTATTGTTAAGTGGGGTTAAAACCATTTATCTTTTGCTAAATATACATTTATAATAACATTATATACATTTAGAGAACATAAATATTCCTTTTTTTTCAATATATTGAGTAATTTTACCAGTTTTCTAGAAAGAGGAAAAGTAATAAACTTTTTTCCATACAAGTATTTTAACATGAATAAATCTTATAAATTAATATTAAGAACCATTTGTTTATTTTTTCCAATTACATAAGAAAATAAAACATGAAAAGTTATTAAATTAGCAAGTTTTCACAACATAAAAATATAACTTATCAATGAACAAGAAAATTCTTTTATTGTCAGATTTGCAATTACTTGAAAAAAATTTGACATATTTCTTCTCGAATTAAAACCCAAATACCAAAAAAAAAAAATTGTGATGATATGAGGAAATCAGGAAGATTGAGTGAGGAAAAGCCATTCACACCCAGATAGTACGTAAGTTTTGCAGCAAGTTTGATTTTTGATTTGTCATGGGGCAAAATTTGACGTCAAACTTGAATGAACTTAGTAGCAAGTCGATGCATAAAATAGTTTTTCACCTCTTCAGTAACCAAACTTGCTGCAATTCTTTACAAAGCAAGCTTCCCAAAGATAGCACAATAAGAGATAATTATCTTTGACTTCGTTTTGAAAACATCCGATTTTAATAGCATCTCCTAGACCGTAATTTTTTTTTATTAATTCCACTTTCAATGATAATTCTAGAAAGATAACTCTTTATAAAAAAATTTTTTGAAACATTTTCCATCTTTACCAAATATATCACCACTGAAGAAAACTGAATTTTAATCGTTTATAAACAAATTAAATCTAAAAAACAGTCAGGTTTGTTGAATACACACCAGACATTGTCCCATTTCAAGTACTTGGCTTTTTTGAACTCTAATTTCATACTTATTTTACTAGCAAAACGTAGTTATTAGCAAAATCGCCTTCTGATCTCCAAATCATATTCAACCTGTACCAATGAAATCCAGAAAATATTAAAATAAAACGTATACGAACTGAATAGAATGATGTAATAAAGGAAATCTACTTTCCCCTGTGAGTCTGGACTGGTTCAATGGTTTGCGTCTCCGCTTCGGAACCGGGAGGTCGCGAGTTCTATATCCCGGGTTGTGTTTCGCACTCTTTTTGCCACTTGCAATAAGTGTGCACGGCAAGTTTGCTGCAGTCTGCTCTACAGACTTGGAGCTTGCTATCTTGCTGCAAGCTTACTCGCAAGCTTGTACCTTGTCATGACAAATTTGTGGCAAACTGTACCTGGTCATGACAAATTTGGTGGCAAGCTTGCTGCAAACTAAAATTGCTATCTGGGCACTCAATGTGCCAAAATGTTTCCCCAATTTGATTTAATAAGAAAATATTGAGTAATTAAATTTTCTTTAAATGTAATTGATCTTAGCTAATTATCAACTATCATTATTGACTATCTTGATGGATAGTAAAAGATTTAATCCATTTGTAAAGATTTAATTACTTTTAGATTGTCGTATTAAATTATTATTAGATGAAATTATTTAAATTTTGATGTGATCAATTCATTTTAAGAAATTTAAAGTAATTGACAATTTTTCTCCAGATAATAAATGGATTATATTTATCCTGATAAACCTTTCAAACACAATTAACGTCTTAACAGCCTCCATTTCAAAACGAAAATTGATGAGTTCTGAGTTCAACACTTCTCGCTAGCGAACAGCGTTTACGCCAGGTACAGAGCTGGGAAAAAAAATCGAGTCCTTTTTCTCGACTGAGCGAGACCACCGAAGTTGGAAAACGGTACGAGAATCGCACTGTCGTTAACGGGCGGAAAAAGTGACGCTCTCCCAACCCAACTGGGGTACTGCAGGGAATAGACCTGAAAAAGGTGCGATTCAGTCATTTGTATAAAATAAAATGCAAAGTGGTTTTTTTTATTTCTTTAATATAATTTTAAGCAGGTTTCATTTTTAGTTCTATATACAGTCAACAGATATGCCATGAAAACTACGAACTACTTCTCCCTACACAGAGGAGCATCAGAACAACCTTACCCCTGGGGAAAGAGGAGTCTTCACCGGTGACCTTCCAGATAAGTTATACTACGTCACTGCGCAGATCACCCTACCCCCATCTTGTCTCGTATTATATCACAGTTCGTACCTCCCATCGCGGTTTAAGACGTCTTCTGTGAATCGTTCTCCTGTTGTGATATGCGTTCTAGAGTGATAACGTCGCTTTGTAATTCGAAGCTTCAATTGGGAACTCAAGAAGGATGTATAAACTAATGATTTTTTGAGTAACAAATATTTTGCTATTGCTATTTTTTTTAAATATCTATTCCAAATAATTACAGAATTCAATCACACTTTTAATTTTCAAAAAAGTCTTATTAAGTATAAGTGTTGGTTCTAAAGAAGTTAAATAAGAAAAATGTTATTTTAATTATATTTCTATTCAGTTTTATGTTTAGTTTTATACTGTCAATAGATGGCGCCAGCGAAAATTTGCCTTGAATTTTTTGTGATTATCCTCTCAGTTTTCGGCGCGATTACAGTAAGGGATCTTTACCGCGATTATTCTTTTTTCGGAGAATTAAGCAGTGTTCTATCAATCAAAGAGAAAACGAATTTGTTCTTTTTGATTCCCCAACGAAGCTTTGACATGTGCTGGCAAGCATTAATTGAGAAACGCATATCACCACTTAGAAGGGTGGATTCACAGATATACCTCTCTTAAACCGATGGGGGGGGTGAAAATGCAAATGATATACGAGTACTTTATAGGGTGGATCTTAAGTGAAGAGGACTACTTATCTCGAAGTCAAAGGTAGCTGTGAAGGTAAAGGTCTGCTTCTCCTTGAGTGGGTGATGATGCCCCCCTCCTGTGTGTGGGAAGGCTGTTAATGTGAATAATATGTGAGGGATTTCAGAGTAACTTTAATATGCCATCTGCTGACAGTATATAGAACTAAAAAAAAAAAAAAAAAAAAAAAAAAAAAAAAAAAAAAAAAAAAAAAAAAAAAAAAAAAAAAAAAAAAAAAAAAAAAAAAAAAAAAAAAAAAAAAAAAAAAAAAAAAAAAAAAAAAAAAAAAAAAAAAAAAAAAAAAAAAAAAAAAAAAAAAAAAAAAAAAAAAAAAAAAAAAAAAAAAAAAAAAAATATTAAAAGAAATGAAATTAAAATAAAAAAAACACTTTGCGTACATTTTATACAAATGACTGAATCACATCTGATAGTAGTATTTATCACTGGTATTTGTGATTTTTTTTGATATAGAAAATAACAGTTAGTCAAATATCTGTCATCCCTAGAACTCAATGGAGCAAGTATTCATTTTCTTGATTAACAGAATGGCAGGCATCAGGTGAAAGAACAGTCGCGGAAAGTGATCCATACTCAGATCGCAACCGAAAATTGCGACTGTGACGCCGAAGGGTGACTCTGTGACTGATTATTGATTGTGAACCGTGAACTGAAGCTCCAAAGCGATCTCTTCATTAAGAATTTACGGCGCCATCTGTTGATAACAAGAAAAGAACTAAACATTAAAATCTTTACAGAAAGTATTAAATACAAGTAGAAGAAATACCAGTTTTTTAATTTAATTTTAGAACACTTTACTTATACTTAATAAGACTTTTGAAAATTAAAAAAGTGTGATGGAAATAGCTCGAAAGCATTTGGAATAGATATTTAAAATAGCAATAGCAAAAAATATTTGTTACTCAAAAATCGGATTATACATCCCTAAGTGACAGTTGAATATTGTTGCAAAAGTCTACTGTAAGTGTATGGTAAACAGTCCAAATACGCAGGATAATGAGAAATGAAGGTTTATTTTACAAATATACAGAAAACGCGTACTGGCAGGTACAGGTGTTAACAGTTTTGCACGACTACCAATGCAAACAGACAACAATCTTAGAGGTAATAACAGTTCAAGCACTCCTGTTATCTAACAACAATAAACCGTCAGCAAAATGACTGATAACTAGTAGACAATAACTGCACTTTCAATAGCGCTCAGCTCTACCAGCTTCCTAGCTAGCACTGCGGGCAGAACTCCAAAGACGTTCGCGCTCCAAGCATCCTAGTCGATCAAGACACTCCTCTGATCCAGGCGCGTCCTCAAATATTCCCCTTCCGACAGGCCGTGACGTCACATGTGGAGTTTTCCTTTTCTGCATTCCCTTCCTAGTAGAAATATCAGAGAAAGGGTTGCATTTCGGGGAATCATCTATTTGTCGCCAAGGTCACAACCGCCAAAATGGTCGCCAAGGTCAGGGGTGTCATAACAGTCGCCAGAGGTCACTCCATGTTTAACTCTGTAAAACTCTTCCTAACCATAAGACTTGTACTACAAGGACTCTTCCATGTTCGTAACAATATGGAGCCCAAACGAAATGGAAAATGGTTTTATATTTTACGCTCCAATCTGGAATTCTAGCTGGGTTTACCACACGCCAGAGAATTCTTTCATGCATAATTGAGAACTAAAACAAAATTTTTTTTCCTGTTTTATTTATTTGCGGTAAAGTATATGACTTCCGCCTTATCCATCAAATTGTAGATAATGTTAAGTCAATGGAATCTTCAAAATTTCAAATCTCTATCCCAGGGCAGTACATAACATTTGCTCATCAATAACATAAAAAATTGAAAAAGTAATACTGTACAATATTTTTCCCAGTTGAAACAGTGTAAACGTACAAGTTTTCAATATTGTTGCCAATAATGGTACGACAAGAGTAATACTGTATAATGCTACCATATTAAATAATATTGTATCTTGATATCGAATAATATTATATATATATATATATATAATATTGAATAATATAACATACTGAATATTTAAAATACATTTGAAGCATGGAAAAAATATTAATCACTTAATTGTTGGACTTCTGGATAAATATCTTTTTAACACCTGGAACCTAAGAAGAGCTTTCTTGAACCCAGTGGACCTATGCCTACAAACCTGCACTACCACTGACTAGCGACTTATAAAACAAAAAATATGTAAATGATGCTAATAAAATGTAGTTACAGAGTCTCGATTCCTCAATGAAATTTCATACACATTCACAATTAATTCCTGAATAGTCCTTTTAATTGAATTCATTCTTCATCGTTACAATTCTCAAGTTCAAAACAGCCTTAGAAGTGAAAACAGGAAGCCAATTTGCCTATATAACCCAATGTATTAATAAATTAAGGCAATAAGATTTAAAAGTACTATAATAATATGATTGAAAAAGGTTTTAAAATAATTTTGAAATTTATTATTCCTCTTTCAATGTATTAAAGACGCTTTTAATATTTATAATTATGGTAAGGGATTGAAATCAAATACAAGATTCGCAACAATAAATCAATGCATATTTTTTACAAATGAGAATAACACCCAATTTTTTTTTTCACAGAACAATAGATACTACATATGTGAGAGCTTTTTTTATGGTTAACTTCCTTAGCTGAATCCGGTCAGTCTATTATATACAGTAAACAAGATGATTGTGTAAATACACATTCAAATGAACATTTTGTAAATATTTTTTTCTGGACATATTATTCAACGCTGATAAATAAAGTGTTATATGATCATGCTGCCATCTGGGTTGATCTAGAAGAATAACTTCATCTTAAAAATATTGAACAGCGCTAATAAATATAGTGAGCAATACGTAACTGAACGAAGCATAATTTG
>BGPR01014779.1:0-38107 GCA_013235015.1 Araneus ventricosus
TTACGCTATTGTCACCAATTAATTTTACTGTTAAAAACAATAAAATACGCCTTGACTTATCAAATCATTAAACTACCAATTCTCGACATAAAATAATTATTTAATTATGTAAATATGGCAGTCATTTTTTGCTTGTAATCCTTATGTTAGGTACATTTAAATACTAAAGTATTGTAATTATAAACACCTTTAATTCATTTAGAGCCAGAAAGGTTAATTCATAACATTTCGGATACCCTAAAGCCTTCAAAATTTTTATGAAATATTGTATCGTTTTTATATGCAAATAAATAATATCTACTGAAATAACAAGGAAGTGTGATTTTACATATCACAGATAAATTAATAACGTTGTAATTTTAATTCATATTTGAACCAGCATTTTTTCCCCTGAAATAGCTTATCCCTTAATTTCATGCAATGAATTTCAACTTTGTCATAAGATGCGAGTTAAAACATTATTAAAACTTAATTAGCTGTAAATTTTGATGAATATATTTAAAGATGTATGAAATTATATTATGAATTATATTATGAATATTATTAAATATATTAGTCACTAAGGCTTTTGTATGATTTTATATGTGATAGCAAAAGATTTACTTCAATGTTTAGAGTTTTAATATACTGTCTATGGGCAAAAAAGTAATGTATATAATTTTTTCATTTTTATTCATATATTTGTGGGTTTTTTTCCCGATTGATAAAGAGATTTTTACATATTTTATATTTTTCAAATACGAGATAAATGGAATGGACCTTTTGATTATATCTTTCTAATATATAAAAAGTTTTTTACAAACATTTTTGATTTTCTGATTTCAGCCATATTCAAGGAATTAAAGTTAGAATGCACCAAGATTTCTGTGATAATTTAGCGAAATTTCGTTAAAAAATTTGTAAATCCTATCAACTCAAAAATATTCAATATTTTAATTTCTAAGTTTTTTTGCACTTTTAAGTTTCCGAAAAGAAAATGAGGAACGCATTTCAAAAGAAAAAAGAAAGGGGGGACGCAGTTTCGGTATTTGCCCTGGGCGCCATTTTATGTAGGTACGCCACTGCATCTACACGTTTTATTTTAAACTGTTTTCTTGATTTCATTAATTTTTTAAAATTTTGAGTTCAGAATATGATTTGAAGTCAAAGAGAGAGCGATTTTCGCTAATAACTACGTTTTGCTAGTAGAATAAATTATGAAATTTGGGTTCCAAAGCAATTACTTTTAAAAATATGGGACAAAATGTAAGTTTTTATTTTTCAACAACACTGACTGTTTTTAAGATTTAATTTTGTTATGGACATTAAAATTTCAACATTAAGAAAAAGGCGTTATATAGTTTTCTTTAAAGTGCGAGTTCTATATTTAGTAAAAATATGGAGAATTTTTAAATTTTTTTTATAAAAAGACCTAGTTAGTTTTTCTACAAATTATCATTGATTTATTGAATTTATAAAAATTACAGTCTAGGAGATGCTATTAAAAATCGGATGTTTTTTAAGACAAAGATCAAAACCAGATAAATACAACTGTATCCAGGTCGTAGTGTGTAAGTGTGAAGTATCAACTTTGCAGCAAACTTGTTTTGCAAGTAGGTTGGTCGATTATGCTTTGTTACTTTGCACAAAGTTTGCTTCAAAGTTGCCGCATCAAGTTTGTCATGACAAGCTAATATCAAGAAAAATCACACTTGCTGCACGTATACATGCTATCTGGGTCTTTTTATTCTCGATATCATATAAAATTGTAAGCCTCTATTCTGGTTTCGACGTAATCGTTGATGTGTTCTACCAACAATGATTTAGCAAATTGGCAAAGACAAGCTCGTTAACTTTTATTTGGTTTATTGCTAGCAAATAAAATCTGGCTACTTATTTCAGAGGAGTTCAGCAATGCTTAAAAAATTGCTGAGATTTTATATTTTCTTTGAGGCCAACTGTGTGTTTACTTTGCCAGATAAGTCCAGTTTGGGCACCGGACACGTTCAACAGTTTTTGGCAGAACTGTCACCAAACTTCTCTATTATCGGTTGTCAGGCCGTCACCCAAAACACCCGTCCTTTAAAGAATGCCAGTTCGCAGATGCACTGATAAGTCCTACTCATTGGCTTGGAGAGATGGTTATCCCGGGCATAGGTCATAGGGATGAACACAATGCATTAGTGCTTTTATGCCCCTTTTTAAAGTCCAACATACGCTGTGCGCCATTTACCCTTGTTGCGCATTTGGGTAACGTTAATCAGTGATATGGCGAGATAGAGAACTTAAACTGGCAATCACAATTAAGGATTATAGTTCAAATTTGTCTTTTAGTAAAAAGTAATTTCGAACCCTTTGCAACATCTGCTACTTTGAATTCGAAACACATTTTCACAGTTTTTAGAATTTCTCCGGTAGAATCTCTCTGGTCCAACTGACTGCCTTTAAATTTCGGACATGTAAAGAATAGACAATAACTCACATTTTACATTGAAGATTCGGTCCTGAGGGTAATTAGGGGACCATCTACAAACTGATGAAGACAAAAACGTTTTTGGACCATCTCACTTCGCAGAATACTGAAAACAAGATGAAACTTTCAGAAATGGTAATGTTTAATGTGCATAATATTTACAGGAATTTTCGTAAACTCAGCACAAATACTTGGGAAGATATAAAGGTTTTCTTAAAAAATCTCAAATTTTCTCACCTGTTTTTGGCTTATAACATGCAGAGCTTTCTGTTATTTTATACAAAACTTACAGAAAAGATAATATGTTAGCGAAGTATTTTGTAAAAATTTAAAAATGAAATTTTGAATATTACAGGAATTATGAGCATTTTTAGTAAATAATTTTTCACTGCACATGCGCGAAACATAGTGTGATTTTGCTTTCACAACTTTAAAGCCAAATATATAGGCAACTTATATAAAAAAAATTTCAGTTCAATATCATTAGTCTTCAGAAAGATATCGGCATTACTGTTGGCATTAGAATCATAAATTCTTATCAACTTCGGGATAAACGAGCTACAGTGGAAAAATGTAAACAAGCTGTTGATAGTAATATGACGTCATCTGACGAGCGACTAATCAGATTTTCTTTCGGTAATTTCCAGTGTGCGGGATGGCATCGGGAATATGTAAATCGCCCAGAAAGGGTGAATATAAGTGCGTATTCTTTCTCTGTGAATCAGCAGGTAGTAAGAACCGGTGTGTTTGAGTATTTTTGCAGTGTCACTTTCACAGTCCATCAATGTTTTCTCATTTGTATATAGTTCATCAATAAATGTTTGTCATCAGTAATGTTTGTTGCCTTCTGAGAAGTCTTCCACACCAAAAATGTCTTTAAGATTCCGCTGACGCTATTCATGGTTGCTCTGCTGAGCCTTCAACGTCATTTGACGATGAAAGAGCTAACAATTACAACGAGCAGAATTTTAGCTCCTGTCGAAGAGAAGCTAAAAGACGAGGGGTTGTACACTAATTGATATTTTTTAAACTTATATCTTTAAATAGTTATATGGAATTGTACAGTGGACACATCTAATATTCGTAACGAATAAAAAAATATATATGTAGAATTATCAAAATATTTTAAGAAAAGAAATTAATTAGATAAAAAATCGTTTCGCCATAAAAGAAATATATTTAAAAATTCGTTGGCCGTAAAATTGTAATATGTATCTTGTTAATAATCATGTAAATAATATAATTAAAGTAATAAAATTTTTGTTATTTATAGTGCCTAATCAGCTGGAATTTAAGTTATGCAAGTAATTGATAAATCTTCATGGGTATTCAGCAAATTCTGGACACTTTTGATCATATAAGTGTATCTTACAAATATGATCGTAAAGATAAAAGAAATTTGGGTTGTGTTAGGAGGTGTGGAGACTTGGCATGAGAATTAAATAAAGAGAAGCTCTTCAATAATTTTAGAGGTGTGCGGAATACAATTATATATTTTTGTTAAGTTCTCCTCCCTCTCCCAAGTGAGTGTTATTTTGGTTTGTAGCAAATTATTAAGCGTTTTAGTGGTTTAATTGCAGAAAAGCAAATTTGAATTTTTTTGTTATAGATTGCTTGTGATTACTTTTAAATAACGCGAAATTCTAAACAAGGAAGGCTAATACTATTGATTTAAATTTTAATTCATTACATTGCCATTGTACAAGCATAAAATACTGTTATCGAAACATCATTTGTTCAGGATTTTCAGCTAGGGAAAAGGAAAAGGCAATCATCAAGGAATATGCGTTTTTTTCTCACTAAGATGAACTGAAAAACCAGCCGAAGAAAAATTTCTTAAACAATTTTCTGACAGAAGGGGAATTTGACTGACCTGCTCTGAAACCAGAGCCCGATTCTTTTCGTACCCTAAGGCGAAGGGGGACTCCTCTTTTTGTAATGTAAGAAAGAGCTGTCCTTGCGGTTTTTTATGAGGGTAGGAAACCCTTGATCTATTTTCAGGAGCCAGAAAGTAACATTTATTTCCTTCTTGGAAAAAAGGTTAAAAATTTGATGAAAAAGATGACGTCACAGCCTAGTAAACTTCACCGCCATCTCTTGGGAAAAGGCATTTTTAAAATTCTACGAAACAAGCCTTAAGGCCTTAAGCAGAGATTTTATTAAAATAAATACATTAAGATATGAATCAATGGAAGGAAAACAGCAAAATTTTAAAGTACTAATTTGTACTCGCCCCCGAAAAGTGATAGAAATAAAATAAATTTTCTTCTATATACGTCGTTTTTTATGATTTCAAGGAGCCTTCATGTCAACTTCGAAGAAAGTCGAACAACGTGTTTGGTCGTGATTGGATAACAAACGAATTTACAGATAAACGCAATGTTGAAAGGTCAAATTAAAACAGAGTTCGCTTAGTTCAGTCAATAAAAGTGCATGTATGAGTATGTCTTTTTGCTTTCCACAAGGGAGACCGCTGAGAATAGACTTTTTTGGTAAAACTAAAAAAACCAAGAGCATATTTGGTACATATATATTATGAAGGATGGCAACGTGCGCCTCAGAGAGCTTTTTAAAAAATTTAATTGATTAAAAATTGAGCAAGAATATGGTATGTTTCAGCGATAAATGCAAGAAATATTATGACACAATAAACTTTTACACACTGTCTTGTATTTCAAAAATATATCTTTCAAATCTAATGTGCCAGTTTTTTGTCGGACAATTTTTCTCCTTAAATTTGAAAATCCTTTTAAAAAAGTCATGCTTAATTTTCAACAATAGCTTGCAATGCTGTAATGAAAGTCGAATCAATTTCACTGATTCATCAAATCTGTAAATCTAATGTTTCTCTTACTTTAAAAAAACGGGATATAAAATTCATTTTGTTTTGATTATAGTAATGTAAAACCTTCTTTTGTTATAGTAAAATACAGTCGCTTTTCCTTGCTCTGCTGGTTTTTTTAAATTTAATTTTTTGTTACTTCAACTAAATTTACTTTTTGGATAGATTTACTTGATTATTTTGATAAGTTTAAATTTTAGCTATGAACTTAAATCTATTTTTTCACTTAAGACAGGATAATCCTCTCTGTAAATTATGACATTTTTTTATTTCTTATAATTAGGTTAAACAATCACGTTATAATTAGTTAAATAATGTGTAATAATTGTAATTTCAATCTGCACAAACCTTAGGAATGGCGCTAGAGTTTGTCCGACAGGGGGTCCGATTTTCCAGACAGGGGGGCACGACCTGCTGTATGGGGGGGACGAGTGTAATGACATTGGTCTCAAATTTTCTCCAGATTATTATTTATCAACTACAGTTGGATACCCCGTACAAATATTTCCCCAGACGGGATACAAAATTCTTCCCCGATGGGGGGCACAGCTTCTCGACGGGGGCCCCTGACCCACCCGTTCCCCCCTCTGGCGCAACCCCTGCTCTTGCATGATCAAAACGAAAATTAATCTTCCTTCAATTTCAAGATTTTGAAGAGCCAGTCTAATACTTTTTAAACAATTGAATGTAAATTGAATTGTTTCTCTCGGATGACTAAACACAAAAATGTCTCAATTATTTGCCACTAAAGAAGCACCAGATAGTAGGAGCTATCTAAAAAGGGTGATAGCTCATCCCCCCGAAACACATAACACCCCTTTTCCTTCGTGCCTTTAGCCGCCAAATTACATGATCTCTTTACCTCCCTTGTTAGGTCTTTAGGGGTTCGAATACGAGAGAGTAGTAAAATGAGCTGCAGAAAAAAAAGAAGAAGAAATATGTCATTGTGATAGAGACAAGGGCGCTCCTTTTTCTCTTGCATTTATGATAGCAGGGAAAGAGAGTTGTTGACTTGCGAGTCAGTATTGTAAAAAAATTGGACAACACTGATCGTCGGCAAGTAGATTTCAAAGCACGAAAAAAATCCTAAGAATAGTATTATGAAATTTAAATGATACTTGATTTTAATTAGAATATGTTCGAGTACAATGAAATTGTAAATCAAATAAAAGAACAAAATTAAATTACTCTGAAAATGCCCGAAAAAAATCTCGGAGCCCTCAAAAGTTACAGGGTCCATAGACAGTTGCCTACATTGCCTATTTGATAACCCTGCCTTGTATATAAGGAGTTTTGGGGCAACAAATGTTATGATAAACTGAAAAAACAAAACATTATTACGAAAGATAACGAATCATTCAAGAATAATGGTTTCAGTAGTTTGATTATAAAAAAATACAAAATTATAATTTACAATTGATTTCAGACAAAGCGGTTAATAATTTACAAAACTTTTTCTATCAATCAATCTCAATATTCTTTACATATAGGATCGGACATTTTTTAAATTATATAACAACAGGATGTAAAATTACGAAAAGGTTATTAGAAAAAATTACGAAGAGGAAGGTTTCAGAAACTTTCTTTTTTTGCTGCTAATTCCTTCAAAATATCTCTAACTATATTTATAATTGCTGTATAAGACATATAGTTCAAGACTACAAATTTAAGATCAGCTAATAAAGTTTTCACTTGCAAAGTTTTAATAAACATAATTAAAAACATTATTTATTTCAGTTTAAGGTTAATTTATTCTACTAAAATTTTCTTTTCTTCAGTAAGCAAAGTACCCGTAATTTCTATGAAATACTCATCTTAAAAGACTTACTGGAACAGTAGAAAGAAATATGCAATTTTATCAAATAGGGTGGGTCAAAAAAATCTTTTTTTTTCTTTTCGAAACTCTATAATCCGGAAAACTCGCCTCTAGGATAGATAAATAAAATGCAAAAAAAGTTTTACTTTTGCTTACATCTGGCGGTAGCACATCGACCCTAAACTTTTCGAAAATATACGATTTTAAAATTTTTTTTAATAACAGGAAAAAATCATATAACTTCTATAAAAAGTAGCTAGAGGTATAATTTAGTAGAACAAAGTGCAGGAAAGATAAATAAATGAAAAAATAATACATTTTACAATTTGTTAATAGCGCATTACACTCAAAAAACACATTTTTTAAACAAAAAATCGACAAATTTTCATTGAAACAAAAAGTTGCTTCTGATTGTGTAAAATTTCATTTTGTAATCAAATATAGTCCTTTACTTACCTTCAGTTTCTTTTGGTACTTTGAAATAAGATTTGCTTGAAATAATTGGCATTGAAGATCTTGAAAGAAAAGTAGTTCTTATAAAACCATCTCTAGAATTGGAACTGACGACTTTTTGTGATGCCTCGGTTACCAGCTTCACACATCATTCCACTGCTTAGGTGTGACATGGGAAGACACCCTCGTGATTGAAAAAGTAAACTCGAAGCAGTTTCTAAGAACCATAAAAGAGGAAAATTGTTCAATTTTACAAGAACCAGGTTCTGTGTTCGTTAGTCGCGTTTCACCCTCTTCTAGGGCTGCTCAAAACATTACCAATAGCATTTGGATTTTTATTACCTAAACTGGACATAATTGAATGTTATGAAACCGTTACCAATACGGGGTGGAAAACAGGTGTTATTTGCCAAATTGAAAAACAAGTTAAAAGACCGTTACAGTGGGATGTCTTACACTTTAAATAATTTCCATTTCGGCATCTGTTCATAAATTTAGATGGTGAAACGACTGGGTCAAAATCATTTAGTGGTCCGATTGGCACACAGCTCAGTAAGTGTGAGAAACTCCCAGTGATAATTTTTTAAAGTAATTAGTGTGAGATTCCAGAAATTGAACAGAACATTTAAGCAAAGATCAACAGTATCTGCTGGACATAAGTTATGCTATAAAATCAGGTAACTCTCCTGGAGATTTATCTGTTCGTGAACCTGGTTCACTTTCCCATTCAAGATGGTTAACAACGGTGAACAGAGTTTGAATTTTAGGTATGCTTTGATATTAAGAAAAGTAAGTACTCCAGAACCTGTATATGAAGTTATAAAATCAGCAAAATTCTTGCCAGAAAATTTGTTAAAAGTCATTGACCAAGTAATTCAGAGAAATGCATTTTTTGCCTATCCAGAAAACTTAATTTTGAGGGCGATAGTAGATAAAAGGGATCATATAAGAGAGTTAGGTTTCAGAATAATTATAAAAGCTAGAAACTTGGCTTCTAAAAGAAAGTCAATTAGGAGTTTCCAACCACCAAAAATCAATTTCCTAGCTACAGACTACATTGAAATGATTCACTGGAACACTGTCCCAGATAGCAATTTTAGTTTGCAGCAAAGTTGCAGCAATCTTGCTCTGCAAAATCTACAAGTTTGCATGACAAGAGTGAAAGCTTGAAACAAGCTTGCGGCACGATAACGTCAGCTTCGAAGTCACCACGCGTCAAGTTTGCCACAAATTTGTCACAAATTTGTCACGTCAAGCTCATTCCAAACTATAGCAAAAACAGAGTACGAACACAACCCGGATTAGAACTCGCGATCTACCGCTTAATAAGCTGACGCTCTAACCACCCGGCCAGTTAAACTCTGAGAGTAGAAGATAGATTTCGCTAATGCATCGTTCCAGAGGCTGCCCGAGGTAATTTTACCAACCGGGCAAAACAACAATTTCGCGTCCCCCCAACCAACGTAATTTTTAAATTCTATATTGTCTGTATTTTAAATTTCCAACAAAAGTTTACTTAGATATGTGTATGTTTTACCTGCAAATCTGCATTAATAATGTTATGGGCAGAATTTTTTAATTTCAGATATTTTTAAGAATATAAAGAAGTCTTACAGAAACTAAAATAATGTATTGAAAATAATATTTTAAAAATATATGATTTTTTTACACAATATTATAAATTCTCTTCACGTAATCCCTTTTCTTGCCTTTTCATCTGCAAAATCTTCCATAATATTCTCAATATCGACGTTCTGCAGAAGGTCCCGTTCAATTGATATGGTTGCCAAACCAACTATTCGCCTCTGCGACTTGCTAGATCGCAGATATGTTTTAATCAGTCTCAGTTTCGAAAAACTTATCCCGCCAGTAGCAACAGTTACTGGTAAAGTCAGAAAAATTCACTGCGTTAGTTTTATAATATACACATAATTCTTTAGTGGCTTTCTATTATTTTTTAATAATTTTTTAATAAGACACGACCTTTTTGCTTAGGAATAATCTCAGGAAGGTGATATGAAGAGGTACGGGGTCTTTTAGTTTCCTTCTTTCACTTCTCACCCTTTGTTAAAATTTTTAACGACGGTTAATTCTGCATTTTCTTCAATGTAAATTTGCATTTTGTAAATGGATTATAGCAGATTCAGACTATTGACTTTGGGGTTTCCGTCAACTGTAAAGGGAAGTTTAAAATTTCGTAAGACATCTTTCGGGTCTTTGGAGCTCATTAGGATCTGAAATTTGCTTTTCATTAATAAATTGCCATATGGTTTAATTTTATGACTGAAAAAAATAAGTAAATATATTTGCTCTACCAAATTCAATCAAATGAATTAGAAATAAGCTCTCAAGACCAAATTAAATGTGAAACTGAAACGTCGCAAAACTGAAAATTCTCACAAAGTAGCATTAATATTTCTTTTAATAATCTCATGAACAAAGAAGCAACGTTTCAAGTACAAAAAGAACATTTTAAAACTTCTACAGAAGCATCTTAAATTTGACAAAACCTGCAAGTAATCCGTAAGTAGAGTATATCTGCAAATAACGTTTTATCCGTAGGTACAGTGTACCTGCAAATAACGTTTTATTCGCAGTTACAGTACCTGCAAATAATCACTTCCTTAATATTTTTTCGGCCCACTGTGCCATAAAACTGAAATACAATAGTCGGTTAAGGGGAACGAGCCTCTCGGATCCTTAGAGTACACTCTATGCTCGAACCAAAGGAAAAACCACGAAATGAGGAAGGGAGAGTGTGGGTGGTATTCATTCTAGGAAAATTAGGGCAGGGAGGGCTAGTTTTAAAAGCGGGGTGAGGAGGGGGCACAGTAGACCGGACCGCACCTATGGTCAATTCGATCCCCTAGGATCGGGTTTCCCGTGGGTGCAGTCCGCTCAATCCGGCCTGTGAATGACCCACCAAATTTTATGGCCTGATGTTCGTGGAACAGATTTTGAGACCCCTCCAGGGTCTAGAGGCTTGAGCCGAGAGCCGGCGCCGGTACAAAAAACTGGAGAGGGGGCGCCAAAATGAAATGAAAATTTTTTGCCGTTTCCGCCAGAGCTCTCATGTCAATTAAACCATTTTTTCTCCCCTTTACATTTCAGATTTGGCGCCACCCGAAATTTGGCGCCACGGGCAGTTGCCCGGTTTGCCCGGCCTCAGACCGTTCGATTCGATTTGTATGCGATTTATTTTAAACTGTTTTCTTGATTTCATTAATTTTTTGAGTTGAGAATATGATTTGAAGCCAAAGAGAGAGCGATTTTCGCTAATAACTACGTTTTGCTAGTAGAATAAATTATGAAATTAGAGTTTAAAAAAAATTTGCCATGACAAGATGATATCAAGTAAAAATCAAACTTGCTGCAAACGTACGTGCTATCTGGGGTTACACTTTCAACACCACCTTTGCTGCGAAGAGTTACGAATCAAGAGATTTGGTCTAAGGTCCAATCAGGTGGAACAGGGGCTGAGTGGAACTTTGTCAAGTTCCCATGTCATATCCAAGCAGTGGAACGATGAGTGAAGCTGGTAACCGAGGCCTCACAAAAAGTCGTCGGTTCCAATTCTAGAGAAATGGTTTTATAAAAACTACACTTCTTTCAAGATCTTCAATGCTAAGTTTTTCAAGCAAATCTTATTTCAAAGTACCAAAAGAAACTAAAGGCAAGTTAAGGACTATATTTGATTACAAATTGAAATTTTACACAATGAGAAACAACTTTTTGTTTCAATGTCAATTTTTTTGTAAAAAAATGTGGGTTTTTTTAGTGTAATGCGCTATTAACAAATTGTAAAATGTATTATTTTTCATTTATTTATCTTTCATACACTTTGTTGTACGAAACTATACCTATATCTACTCGTTATAGAAGTTATTTGATTTTTTCCAATTATTAGAAAAATTTTTAAAATCGTATATTTTCGAAAAGTTTAGGGTCGATGCGCTACCTTCAGATGTAAGCAAAAGAATTTTTTTTGCATTTTACTTATCTACCATAGAGGTAAGTTTTCCGCACTATAGCCTTTCGAAGAGAAAAAAAAGATTTTTTCGGCCGCCCTAGTATCAAATGCATGTTTAATAAAAATAATCAGATTTAAATCACCATTTTCATCATTATTTTAATGATTGTGTAGAAAAGAGTTTAATCGTTTTTATTGTCTCTCGATGTCTTTTATTGTCTTCTCGATGTTCAAAAAAAATTGTTTGGAAATTCAACACAAACTGAATTGCCATTAATTATTATTATGTCCACGACATTCAAACGGAAGTATATATTCTTATTTCGCATCTGAACATTTGAAAAATCTTATTTAACAATATCGTGAACATCCGCTAATAATTTATATTTGCAAAACTTTCTTAGATCTAATAAAACAAATCATGTTTTTGTAATGCAACAAAAGCATGCTTTCTAAATAATTTGTCAGAAACAATAATTAGTTGATTTTAATTTTAATAAATTCGATTACATTCTTTGTAGCACGCCAGCACGGGGCCCTGTTTGGAGCAATCGGTTTAAGGGCCCTGCCCTCCTTCATCGCATTGAGGGGACTTGGCACGCCAAATTTTTTTTTCTACAATTTTGATCAAACTTATTCAATTTTGTAGTAGATAGATGTAAACTATGCAGAAACTGAAATTTCTAAAATATTTTTCATTTTGAAAAATTACAAATATAAAAATTTTAAATTAAAAAAAAAATTAACCCTTTTTTCAGAATGCTTCTTCTCATACAATTTTTAATATTTTTTCTCCAAATTTTTTTAAAGGGACCTCTCAGTGTACTTAACAGAAATAGTGATCAGATTTTTAATATTTACATTAGTTTCAGAGAAAAAAAATTGTTCAAAATTTTGCGAAAATTTTTGGAAAATATCAGAATTTTTTACTTTGTACATTTTTAAAAGTTTTCTAATCAAAATTTTTACAAATCCTTCCCTAATTCTATTAAGCATGAATTTGTGAGTGAACAGAAAAAAATTCAAGTAATTAGAATAAAAAGAGATCGACTTTTTGCATTTTGTAGCAGACACAATTTTGGAAAAAAGCAAATTGAGGAAAACAGCTTTAAAGTTTTAAAAACAATAAAATTGTAATAAAAAAAACTTATATCAAGCTAGTTTTTTTCAGATCAGTAACCTGACATTTGCGAGTCCCAAGTTATCAATTTTATTAATATTTATTATTACTATAATTATTAATTAGCATCATCATTTATAGGGATAATTAGAAAAAAATTTTAAAAAATGCGAAAAATTTCACTTTTTTCAAATTTTTTTAGTCAAAATATTTAATAAATGATCTGCAGTACTATTTATCAAATATCCATTATAACAGAGAAAAAATTTAAAACCATTTTATTGAAATTTTATTGACAGTGAGAAATTCAAACAAAATGAGAAGCGAAAGCAGTGAAGATGATGATGATGACGATATGCTTCATAAATAATAAAGAAGCGAAAGCAGTAAAACAGTAAACAAACGAAGATTAAACGGTTGAAACAACTATCTTGCTTTGCTTTTATGGAAAAAATTAGGTGGCTTTGCAACTTACAAATGAAATATGCATGATTTAAACATTGGAAGTGGGCGTGGCACGTGATGAAATGTTAGACAAAATAACTTCATATCTCACTAAATATTTGTCTAATTGTTTTGAAACATTCAGATTACTAAGTCAAAGGTTCAAGGATCATTTTCCAATCAAAATTTGAAAATCGATATTTTTATTGATTTTCCGGAATTCTTAGGGTGCCAAGTCCCCTTGAATTGAATAATAGAGAAATATTCCAATAATCAAATCGAAAAGTGATAGGTTAACTTTGTATTAACCTGTCATAAATGCTTCTTTTACGCCTGAAAATTAATGTTAATACATAAAAATCTACCAACAATATATTATTGGTCAATTTTATAATTTGAATCGAAGAATCGACTGTCCTCGAAATATTATAAAATCTTACAGAAAACATATCTTGTTGTCAGAAAATGTTATAAATAAAAATCGAGCACAAACATACAATCCATGAAATCTTGTACATTACTTACAATCCAAAAAGAGCTTTCGACAGATTAAAGAACAGAAAACTGGTTGTTAACTGATTTTAAAACGCTTTTTTCGGGTTCCGTAGTGTAGTGGTTATCACGTTTGCTTTACACGCAAAAGGTCCCCGATCTGATTCGGTCAAGAGAGAGAAAAAAAAAAAAAAATGGCGAGAAAGGCCTCCATATTCTTTTCTTCGATCCCGGGCGGAACCAGATATCGTGGTAATTGTTTTGCTTCTCCTAATTGCATTATTTAAACGCGAAGTAGGAATACCAGTACCAAACTTTTTGAAAACTATAGTTCTAAATGTAGTTTGTGCGTGTGAATTTAAAAGCAAATAAAAATATTTTATTATTTATTAAATGATTTGGAATAGGGTTATAAATCATGAACAGTGCCAAACTTAAGATCTAAATTTTTATTTTATTCTGACAATAATGGAATTTATTTCAATATACAATTGCAATTTATGCAATTTATATAAGAAAAAGTTTATTTCTCCGTTGTCGGCAAAACAATTCCCTGTAAAATTGAAAAATATCATAAGAAATTCCAGACATTTTTTTTCTTCTTTTGGGTGCATTTCTAAGTTGAAAATACAACAGAAAAGCCAAGTAAAGTTTAATATTTTGAAATTTAGATCAGATCGGAAATTCAGTTAAATTTCAATAAACAGTGCCATAAAATGATACCTAATATTTAACAGTGTCTCGTAGTCTATCAAGCCACGTGTGAACTGACAAAATTTGCATTTATTGATAATAAGTACAGATTAAATGAAATTTTTGTTCTTATATTTTGTAGAAGAGAATAAATTATTATATTTCACTCCATTCCTGTTTAATTGTCTTTCGGCTAAAACTAAAGTTTATGGTAACCAGCCGTTCCTCCCCAGTTAGGATCGCTAACTTTTTGTTGCCGAGAGCAAGATGGCTTGGCGATGTAAGAACCAAAGTTTGGGTGCGCAATGAGCTTTTTATTGTTCTCTCGCGCACGCGATGCCTGCGGCATCTGAAAAGGAAAAATTCCGCACGCAATGCCTGAGGCATCTCAAATGAGTTCCGGGCAAATTTTTTAAACTTAAAAAAACATCAGCGGCTTCGCTTTCAGCAAAGCAGGAAACTACTAGCTTCGCTTTTTCATTGAATGTTATGAATCTACGTTTTTTTTAATTCCAAAAACGAGAAATCCATAAATGACATTTCGTATTCGACAAGAATTGTACCACGGAGAAGAATTTGCAGCCATATTTTCCAACCATGTCAATCGAAACAAATCCACTATCAAACTGTCAAAACACAAAACGTAGAATTCCAAACGAAGCTTTATTCAAATTCGAAGAAATCGACCAATGAAATAGTAAATAGCACTTACCTGACCAATAAAATCGAACGTCGCCAATCCGTCTTCCGCTTGGCGGCAAGGAATTGACGAGCCAAAGTGGAGATAAATGGCTGGGTACCATAAACTTTAGGTTAAGCCTCTTTCGTATTGCTGTGTTAACCAGCTATCTTATACTCTAAGGTCTTAACCGATGAAATGAACAGTATTTTGGATCTTGCAGTTTTGGTTGTTAAACAATAAGCAACATTTTATATTTTTTACTAAAATTAAATTATGAAATTGCTTCCGTAAACCAGTCATATGCTTTAAATTATTTCATTTGATTGGGGTGTTTGGGGGATTTTCAGCAACAAAGGCTATTATCCCCTATTCATTCCAAAGTTCTTTTCAATCCGTAATCAAAAAAGAGATTAAAATTGCCACCAAAAGACGGGTTAAACTTATTGCCGATCTGATTCTGTCAAGAGAAAAAAAAAATGGCTCCCTCCGATAAAGGTCTCCATATTCTTTTCCTCTTTAAATTAAAACTTGCAACTGTAAAGAAAGTAAAATAAACTACTGTTTGTATAGTTTAGAATAAATATGCCATGCCTGATACAGTTGATCCTTATGGACAATAGATGGCGACATGTGTAAAACATATTTGACTTAAAAAAATCAATGTGGTTAATAGATGGCAGCACGAGCAAATTTCTTTTGAATATGACTATTTAGGACGTCTTATAACTTTGCTTTCCATCCTCACACTAATATTTGTAGAAAGTTGGGGGGAAAAAATCCGGTTTTATAATCTTCATAATCTAAATACTTACATCAAATTATTTTTTTCCTTCTTCTTAAATTACAATTTTAAAAAAAATTTATGTATTTCATCCTATTATTTGAAGACTGCAAAAAATTTTAAAATAGAAAAAGTCATAATAATGAAGTTTGCAGTATTATTTTTGTCATTTTGCTTAGAAGCATTTGTTGAAACGTTATAAAAAACCAGTGTCGTCAATTACTTAAATTAAAGTGAGTTTCTTCGTAAATTTTATCGTATTGTAAAATCAGTAGCGTAGCGACCCGGGGGCAGGGGGGGGGGGAGGTATAGATGCCCCGGGCGCCAGTTTTAGGGAGCGTCATGGAGTATAAGCATTATTGTGTTTATGTCATTTTTTAAAACAAAATATGATGAGTATAATAATAATTATTATACCTTATTCCGGGTGCCATTTAAGCTTGCTAAGCCACCGATGACGAATGGGATAAAAAATCACATTGTACCCCGCGCGCTGTTTACCCTCGCTACGCCACTGGCCATGGACATTAATGCGTTTATGTCACTGTGTAAAGTAAAATACGAGAGGGCGAAAAAATGCTATGTCCTAGGCGATGGCTACACAAACTAAACCACTGATGATGACGGGCGAAAAAATCATATTATGACCCAGGCGCCCCTTAACATTGCTACGACACTAAGTAAAATCAGCACATCATTCCAAGATTTAAAAAAACGAGCAAAATTGTGTAACTTATGTATCGCGCAAACTACACAGCAAAAATTTTAATGCCATTTTATAAATTTAAAATGGCATTATTTGATAAAAAAAATCGACTTAAGGGCTGTAATTCACATTTTCCAGTGTTCAGTAGTCACAAATTTTTATTGTTCTTTCTGGTCCTTAAAAAAATATTTTATAGGATTTGAATGAATCTCTGAATTTAAAAACTGTCCAGCGAATGAAAAGTTTTATAAAAATTATTGCACTACTTTTTCAGCTCTTAACACCACAAGTGTTTTCTAAAAAATATATATTAGCATAGACTCTTCTGCAACATTTACCTAAAATAACAATTGGATAATTAGTTTCAAATATGATGATAAATATAGTTCTTAATTCAAATTCATAGCCTTAAAATCGTTATTTCAAAAATGCAAAATAATATGATTTAATAAAAAGTATTTTTAGATATTCTGATATTGAATTATATTAATTTTTTTCTTTGAAAATATATTTTTCTTCAAGACATGCTCTTTTTTTATGTGAAACCAGCTTAAGAATTGCAATGAAAATAAATAAAGTAAAGAAGAATCATACAATCATTCAAAGGTTTTCTTAAATAAAGTATTATTAAAAGGATAATCTGCTAAAAATGTGACTGAAAATAAGAAGCACGACTATTTAACATGAATATATTAATCATAACTTTATTGTCTTGATAACTGGGCTGTTTTTTCAATTCCTGAGTTCGCGTAGGATCTTGCGAGGAGTCGCTAATCCGGACTTTGGCAATGTTCAAAATGAGCTCGCTTTACAAGCTCGGAGAGGATTGTTTAATTCTGGGCTGTTCATTTCAAAAACCCGATAGCTCTTTTCCTGAGTTCTTTGTTAGGTCATGACCTTCGTCCGACGAGGCGTATTTTCTTTTTCGTTAGTCTTTTTAGCAAATCAGTAAATGGAAATAAAATCTTTCTATATGCTGCTAAGTAAATTGTAAACAGCTCCACCCCCATTTCTCATTTCACCCCTATTTTGGTGAAATCAACCGCCTGGCGCATGCGCAAAAGCGTGGAGGGTTTCCGTATCTGAGAATCATCAGTAGATAAAAGAAATTTAAAAATACGCCCAATTAAAAATATTGGAGCATCTCAGCGCACATCAAAATTCTCTTCGATAACGAATTGCTTTTATTAACTATACAGTGTTTTTTGCTTGTCGTATAATATTAACTCATTATTTTAATTCATTAAAATATAATGTGTATCTGTTCTCATTAAAATATTTTATGTGAAAACTTCTCAATGTTTTAACTCACAATGAAGTTAATTTCTTAAGCTATGAGTCGCTAAAATTACGAAAACTCAGTGAATTATCTTGTTTTTTCTGTACCAGATAAAAAAAAAAAAAAAAAAAATTACAAAATCACTCTTTAATAAGATTATTTGATGAAAATAATAATCTGGATAGAGGCGAAAATATAAAGGAAAAAAGAAGTATCCGTTTTGTATTGAGATGTAATTTTAAAAATTCGTTTTACTTACATTTTGAGGTAAAATAACGAAAAGGAAATAGTTGCTGTCTAAAGTCTGCTCGATTCGGAAATTTTCTACCTATCCAACTTCACCCAATTTTCTATATCAGGTTTATTCTCGACATTTACAACGAATTGCGATGATTTTATGTTCGTACCACGGTTATCTTTTGTGTTACTTATATTTACTTATTTATCCTAAAAAGTGTTTTTTTTTCTAAATTTTTGTTTTATTTTTATTTTGTTTTTCTATTATTTTTATTTTTTTTGTTTTGAATTTTATCTTTGCATTAACGTAATTTATCTTCTATAATCTTTCCATTTTTTTTTGTCTTTTTATTGTCTTTGCTCTCTCTCTCTTTTTTCTTGGCTGTACAAGAAGTGTCGTCCCATACAATATTTATAAAACACTGAACAATCGATAACAATTAAATCGTGTAAATCGGTGTGAAAAACCATGAACCGTCTGCGGTCCCATTGAGTTTGAAAAAATAACAATAAATAAGATGAAATTTTTCGTCGATTGCAAACAATCAATCAATATTATTTTATTAGCTTTAGTTATAAACATTTTGTTAAATCGAATCGCATCATTTACAATTATTTCACTGTCGTTATGTTCGTCGGCCCCTCGTTGTCCTTATTACAATCCAACCCTCGTTAATCGAATTAAAGGAGGGGGGGGGGGGGGCGCCGTTTCGGATAACGATTTTTTCGGATAAGCCATGAACATCTATTACTATTTTGTATCTAATTACAATACTAATTCTGAAATAATTTGTGTGTGAAACGAATTCGAACTCTCTTTGTAGACTACATTCATGTTCTTGAAAGTTAACCCGCCGTCGGCCGCAATGCATCTGACAGGCACAGGTAAACGATAAGTAATTAATATTGTAAATACAGTAGGACCCCGGTAATCCGGACGAATTCAGGCACATGGATGTCCGGATTAGCGAGGTTTTTGAAAAATAACGTAAAAATTTTTTTCAATAGTTGTATGTATAGGTACTAGGGTATATTTGTATGAACTAGCATTGTATGGATAAATTGAATGAACATGATACAGTATGAACATGATATGTACATTCATAATTACTACATATGTAAGTGAATGAACATAATCATTGTCCAAAATAGTGATTTTTTTTTCACCATCATCAGTGCACAGTTCTTCTGCGGAAGGATGGCCAGGACAAATTTTCAACAACAATAAATCGGCGCATGACGCCTGTAGTTGACTGCCCTTTATTGCGGGTTTGCATCATTCTCCATGGACCGCCCGGATTACCGAGGGTTCCGGATAACCAGGGTTCTACTCTACACATTAATTTTATTTTTAGCATTCTAAAATTAATCAATGATCCTCCTGGGGAGGCTTAAAAAAAGAAAACGAGTATATCGTTGCAAAAAATTCGCCCCTTCGCAATTATTTCCTTGTAGCACAGTAGATGTTTTTTGGGTTTGCGATTTCAGAGGCATTTCGGATAATCCGGATTTAGGTTAACCCTAGTTAGCTTAACCGGAGTTTTATTGTACTTTATTGCATGCTATAAAAGGAAACAGTTTCAAAGAAGTAATGCAATCCTGTTTACTCTACTTTGTTTATTTTTTGGAGTGAGTATGACAGAAATGTATTTGAAATTGATCTATCAGATTTCATAATGAATTTTTGCTCTAGAGGGTGATTAGGACCATTTATGCCAAACTTTTACATTGGTTTATGAACTATAAATAACTATATATAACTTATAAATAAGAAAATTATTGTTCCCTTCATAATAATGTAGAGAAGTTAAGTGGTGCCCGGGGAATAATATATTTTTTCCGCTCCCAGAGGTCATCAATGGTTTAGGAAGTGTAAATGGTATTGTGGAACTTGCGCACAGCCTCATTAGCGTTAAGTTATTAAGTAGTGTCCTTTGCGCACAAGCGTTAGGAAGGTTGCAATATTGTAAACTTTATCGATGTCTATATGATTTGGCGTGGCTTTAGCGCATTGAAAACATTTGGCATATAACAATGAATCAATGTCAGTGCCCCCTGCTTCAACGATGCTTCCGTGGGAAAATGCTAACCTTTAATGCCTTAATAACTGTTATTCTCAAACAAGTGACTAATATCGATATAATTTAAATTAAAATATAAATAATCGCTATAAGTTAATCGTATTGTTAAATAAATTGCAAATACATGGATAAGATGAAAATGAAATTGCTTCTCAACAAAATTGATTGAAAAAGGAACTCGTTTATAAATTTACTCTGCAAAAGTTATAAAAAGGATAATTTTGATGTGAGAAAAAATGATGCAATCTAATAAACCGAGTTACAACTTTCAGTCTATTACAAATTTTGTCTTTATTTATGCTCCGTTTATTTAACAGTAGGAAAGAGAATGCACAGGATACATTTTAAAATCAAGCTCAAACATTTATCAGCACTATTTCGCTGTTTCACTTATTCTCAAAATAGTACTTTAATTTCACTTTAACAGTAAAGATGTCTTTAAGTAAGTGTCTCATACCTATTAAGAAACAAATTGTGAGGAAAAGTTTATCATTTGTTAAAGTAGATAAAAGACAAGTTTAATCACTGCAGAAATTACTACTTCAAATGTTAAATGAAAAAATATCTCTGATTATTACATTTTCAAACTGATTGGTGCCCAACATGCTTTTGAAGAGCTCTTTTTAAATATATATCAAGTGCTACAGATTTCTCGATTCTCTCTGTTTTATTTTAATGAATCAAAGTTGCAAAGCACTATTACCGTACTTTATCAATTAATCAAATCGCCATCTATCAGCATCCAAATTGCAGATTACCATTTAGAATAATTGCATTATCTTGCATTTGACAAGATTTGACTTGCATTATTTCATCATCTTGCATTAGACAAGATCATGAATTTTACAGTTAGAATTAATTATTTAAAAATCAATAAGAAATTAATTAAAACTCTGAATCATTTACAGTTAATGAACAAAAACAAAAACTAATACAATTATTACAAAATAAAAGACAACTTCACTCAGGGCCTGATTTAGACATGATGGGGTCCTAAGCTATATAAACCCCTACGTTTTCAACATTTTCTTTTCAAATCCACCAGATAGTTGCAGAAATCTTGAAAATATGCATGCCTTTCAATTATTTGAAAATATATTTATTGCCTTTTAATTTTAAGAAATAATTAATGATATGTATGCAAAATCACAAATAGTATACTAGAGAACTCTCTAAGTTTCAATTAAAAGCATTTTTTTCTTCGTGGTTTCCCAAAACTAAAATAGATGATTGTGACTTAAAAAGATATACTAAATGCAAGTAATGCTATGTGTATAAAATTTGTCTTCAGACACAATATTCCTCTATTCATTCTTAAGGACTATTCAATAGCGATATTTGTATTGCTTTGAAATTAGGAAATGAGGGAGGAAATTTTTTAATGAAAAATTTCTTTTGGACCGATTATTTAACCCACAGGCACATATCAAATGCTCCATTACACTAAAAATAAACAAACAAATTACATGAAACTTAATTTTTCAGCAAAATAGTAAGCAATCTGGTCAAAATAAGTTAAACAAGATTCAAGTAAATTATTTTAATATCAAATTCAGGTCAATTCTAAAAAACTCGCAGTTCTTTTCCCAAGATTGAAACGTTGAAGATCACTTAAATTCCTTCAAATTCAAAATTCGTCATCTCATTTTATTTAAAAGAAAAATTCTGTTCAATCATATCAGCGCACATTTTATTCGGTTCTAATTTAGATACATCATCCCACGTACATGTAATGAAACGTATGTGTAATTACAACATTTATACGCAATGATTCTCAAACACAGTGTGGATACAGCACTAGCAAATAACTATCTACTTTCTTAAATTTATGTACATGTAATCTAGGAAATTAAAATTTTTATAGTTTATTATAGGTAAATGCTCCAGTAGTGGGCCACTTAAGGGTATTTCTTCAATTATCATCTAAACTTTTGAGAAGTTTCGCTAATCTGTATTTTTTTATGGTTGTTCAAACTTTTATCTAAAATAATAATCACCTGAAATACCAAAATAATTGTAATATAATTTTTTAAAAATTAAAAACTTAGATCACTCTTATGCACCAGAAGTGGGCATAGAAAACTTTTGATGTACCAGTAGTGGGCATACCAAAAGTGGGCCACCCAGATTTGTCAATTGTGCCAAAGAAAAAAGAATAAAATCATTATATATAGTAATAATAACAATATATTAACATTATACACTATGAAAAATGCAATAAAAATGGCTTGATATAAGTGAAATCTTTTATTTATAGATTCTAGTCGCATGAGATTTACGTTTTTTCTCTAATAGCCAATTTTTTATTAAAGGTATATGCTAATTATCGATCTTTCATTTTAAGTCCTGTTTGGGGCATTATGGATATTAAATCTTGATATTTTAAGTTGAATAAATCTTTTTTTTTCTTTTATCTTCTCTCTGCAGCCAGAAGAGAGCCCTTTTAAATGGTGATAGAATATTTTTCAATGGCCCAGCAATGCAATAGTTATTATTGTCTGCCTCGTTACAGAGCCCAACTAATTCTTGAATATCAGTCTTTTCCTCAACAGTACTATAAAATATTTATTATTTAAGTAATTGGTCAGAATGTTCCATTAGTAGGCCATTAGTGTATCAGAAGTGGGCCATGTGGCCCACTACTGCTTCTGATAAAAATAAAGCAAATCTAATTAAATAAAAGGACTTTACAAGATACAACCTTCTTATTAAACATCACAAAACCAGTCTATTTGAGAGAAAGCATGTGCTCCAGTACTGGCCTCCCTAGGCCCACTACTGGAGCATTTAGTAAAACATTGATCCAAAAGTGGGCCACCCTTCACTATCCATAAATTATCAATATTATTTAATTTAAAGATAGTTTATAATACATTCATTATATAATCAAATAATATCAATAAGAATTCATTCTCAAAACAAATAGAATGTATCCTAAAAAATAGTTGAATGAAGAGTTACCTCTTAAGGAAATCACTAAGAATAAGCTAAAAATGCTTCTCTCGGAGACCAACTTCAGCAACAAACTTTCTAGCTCCTAACTAAACAGGAAATAAAGGCTGTGCCTTTGGTATTTAGTTTATAAGGGTTTCAGCCTACCAGAGGCAGATCTCTTATTTCATTGGAATGTTGGAATTTCTTGTTTTTCAACTTAAAAATTCAAGTGGCCCACTACTGGTACGTGGCCCACAACTGGAGCACTTACCTTAATTTTGTACCGCGAATATTTTTCTTTCATCATTTCTGAATTTCTTGCAAATAAAGGAGAGTTGCCAAAGTTGGACCGTCGATCTACTTTGAGCCTCATTGCAATCTCAATTCTATTAAATATTTGGGCTGTAAAATAGGCAACTTAAGTTGCAAAGATGTAAATGTGGCTTGTGGAATCATTTTTTAGAGAACTCACTACGTGGCTACAATTAGAGAACAGGTGATAGTGAACAAGTGAGTGATTTAGATATCATCAATTGAATATTTTTGCTAAAAACTAATAGCTCTTAACTTCTCCTTGATTTAAAGTAAGAAGCAAAATATGCTATTATATTCATAGACATAACTCCACTAGACACAATTTGGATTGGACTAATCAAATCAAGGGCATTATTTTCACGAACTTAAGGAATAGCCCAGAAAGCAATTATAATAACTGATAATCCTCATAAAATGGATATGAAACAAATCAAACCAAAAAAGACGCAATAAAAGGGACATTAAAGACATGATTCAAATAGAATAGAAACTAAGGCTACGTGTTCAAATGTGAGGAAACAAAAAAATTAGAAGAAATGATACAGTACACAAAATGTCATCCTTCGGTTCATTGTGTGGTTGAATTTCAGAAATTGGTTGTGCAGTTTGGGAAACCAATTTCTTTAACTGGACTGATTTCAAAATTCTAGAAGCTCTTTCTTTTTCTACTTTAAAGTGCATTTCTTCAAAAGAGAATTATATTTTTTAGGATAAATAAGCTACAAAAAGAGTCTACTCCTTTTTTTATAAAATTATTTTTCTATCACTGTACAAATAAAAAAAAAATGTTTAGGTGGCTCGCATACAACAACCTTTCCCTAAGTCTACCATTTTAAAAATACCCATTTGAAATCAAGCATATATGCAGACCAACAAACTATTTTACAATTCCTACTATTAGTTCACACTCTCCCTATATATATTTATTTATATATCTTGTTCAAATTTTCAATCGTTAATAAAATATTTTTTATTCATCCACTCAAGTTCAAATACATTTTCTTTATACTTGTAGTGGATGACCTTTGATGTTAATACAGTTTTTTCAATTTTTTAAAAATTTTTCTTTGTTGACCTAAGTAGGAATTGACTTAAAAATTTTTTTTAAATATTACTTGTTTTTCTTAAGCTATTCAACAAAATTGTCAATAAAACGAAGCTTTATTGAATGGTGATTCCTAATTACCATTCGATTAGAAGTATTGGTAAATAAATAGAATGCGCTAATCATTCTATTTATTTACCAATTAAGTTAGATTTTTGGTTAGTTTTCACGTTTGTACTACAGAAACTAAGATGTAAAGCCAATATAGGTGTCCATTCACAGAAAAAAATTTCAGTTCTCTATGTAACGCATATTCTGCAAATTTTATAAGTAAAAATGTTCTCTACATACATCTGTAGCTCTTTGTGAATTTCTTCCTAAAATAAATGATATTCCAGATATAATAGAGTGATTTTCGGGATAACAGCGATATTGATTATGTGAGTAGAATTCTGTAGATTTAAAAATTTGTTTTGGAAAATATTCACCGTGAAGGTATATTGAAATGAAAAGCCTACTTTTTGGAACTCTATGGCTATTGTATTACATGAAAAGTGCAGAAAAAGTCACTGTAGCAACTAAATATCACTCATATACAGTTATAAAGTCAAGGTAAGGAAAAATATTTCTTCAATTATACAGGGTGGTCATAAATTATTGGACCCATTTCAAAAATTACCAGAAAAAACTAATAATGTTACAATTTCGGTTTTTTAAAACTGAGAGCGCTTTAAAGAAGTTTTAGGTAATGCGCCGTTATGTTGGTATAGGTGGTCGTAAATTATTGGACATCTCCCATTTTTGAGAGCCATTATATGAGAAACTATTAAAGCTAGAAGAAAAACAAAAGCATGCATTTGTAGGAGTTTTTACGTTTTTTCATTTGTGAAATCAATTGTGATTCGAAAACTGAATAGTTTTCGAGATATTCAAGACAAACTGAAAAAGGAAACCAGAAAGCGCGCATTGATTCTGCTGATCGGTAGCCATTGCGTATTGAAATCTGTCGCTGTATCAAATTTAGAAAGCTTATCTGAAAATTTTTTTATTTGCTCTCTCATTTAAAAAAACGCAGTTGTAACATTATTGGTTTTTTAAATTAATTTTTGAAATGAGTCTAATAATTTATGACCACCTTATATTTTGAACAAAACGTGTACTTCCTATTTTCTCTATTAATGCTACTTATTTAATTTTCACAACGCATAATCTCCCTGCATCTTTCAGATTCTGGCTCTCAGTTTTCTTTAGAAAAAGTATACTATCTGAAAATAATATTTGAAAAAAACCTATTTCCTCTTCTCCTTCAATTCTTTACATTTTTTTAAAAAAAAAATCCATTTGATTTTGCAGTATCAATCTGATTTAATTTAATATTAAGACTATTTTAAGCCTCCCAAAATGATATACTGGAAATAACTGCGATTAACATTTTTGATATGTTTATAAATATTTATTATTTGCCAATTAAAATATCTACAGTTTTTAGCACCTCTATATTAAAGGCTGTTTCACTTCTCTTTTGCTGCATTTCAATTAATAAAAGAATCGAATGAATTTTTCTTTGCAATTTAGTGTAAATTACAACTTTACATGGCATAATATCAATACATTTCAGCCAAATATTCATTTGTTGAAATGGAAATCATTCGATTTGTATTTGTACTGATGAATAGGTTCTAATTTGGTCAACAAAGCAATAATTATACTAAAAAGTTTCGCAGTGAAATCATGTTTGAGAAAATACATAGATAAAAAATTCGAAAATAAAAAAAGTATTTAATTCAAACGAAAATCTGAAATTTCTTTATAATATAATAACTGATTCAAAAAGGTATAATGCTTGTGTAGAAAAAGAAGTCCAAATGTTAAAATTTTGAATTTATCTCAATTTACATTTATTTTTTGTCGTTTCCAAAATTTCAATACTATTGCTCATACTTAATAATTTATATAAAAGCAAAGCAGAGGAGGGAAAAAAAGCCGATGCACCGAACAAGAATCAAATCAAGGAATAAAACTTCAAAAATAATCCTCGGATTTCTCAGTAGGGGTGAAGGTACTTATCAGTTTTTCTTTGGGAACGAACAGAACGACAAGTATGCATTCTCTATTGCCCCTCTAGTTGTTCGCCAAGTTTTCCTCCCAAAGGTAATTAAGATCCAGTAAACCTACAATGTATGCGGAAATTCCAATAGTTAATGATGTGCGCATCGGACACAGAACCGTGTAAATGACGCCAGGGGTATGCCATTAATTTTTCCCCCTTTATTATATTTTGCTTCAAAAAGTGACACACGCACTAATATTTTGTCTCTATTGCGCCCTCTATGACTTTCATCCGGGCATTTATACCCTCCTCCCCTGGTCGCTATGCCACTGCCCCTTCAGGTATTTTTAGGCTGTAAACCACATTTTGGATCGAAAATTACAAATAGTATTTCATTGCCTTATGGAAAAGACTTAAACCGTTTTTACTTATTACGTACTTATCTTAACAGCTGAAAATGAAATTGAAAATTTAAAAAAAATAAAGAAGCATTTTTCATTATTTTATAAGTGGTCAATATTCATCGTTACTTTTTATTTAATACCATTCGTCATAAAAGAAATAATAATATTTTATAATATTTTTATAATGGATTTTGGTATTATTCGTAGTAATGATGCAAATTTTGACACACAAATGATTATATATATATATTGCTGCTATAGTTATTTGTAATTAAAGCAATGGCGCCGAATGAACGACTCTTTGGACAGATATTAGCCCAGAAAAGTATCTCCAAATCAGCTAATATGTACTTCCACGATAGTTACCTGTGGAAAGTTTCAAATCAGTCTATGCCATTTAATTGGTAGTTCATAGCAAACATTCATCAGGATCAAGAAAACAATGAAGGAATAAAAAAATCCATCAGTGAGAAACGGGAAGAAATGAATTATGCGGCGTAAAAGAAAAAAAGAAGAAAAAAAAGGAAAAACTCCGAATGTAGTAGTAAGCAGGCCATTCAGTTTCAAACACACATAGAGACAGAGAAGAAAAGAGACCCACTTTCCCTTCATAGCTTAAGAATAGATCAAAATTTTTAATTAAAAAGTTATTTCAGTTATAATGACCATTTTCAATAACAGAAAATTAATTATTTAAAGATTTAATGAAATAGGTTTGTCTTAAATTTTAATATTAAATTTTACTGCTGTAAATTATTTTTAAAAATATTTTTAATAATTTTTTAAAATTTTGAAAATTTATCACAACTAAATATGCATAATTTGGATGATAATTTTGAATTTTAAGATGGTATAAAATTTCTTTTTGTGCGATAATATTTTCAGAATTTATCTAAAAAAAACCATCCTAATTTAGCCTCTGCATTTAAAAATTAGTTTATTTAATTTAGGTTACCATATAATTGTGCGAACATTACTTTGCCATATGCTGAAATCACATGACATGAAACATTTAAACTCTACTAGAATGGGAACATTTAGAGAACTCCCTGGTTACAGAGATAATAGACAATAAATTCTTAACACATAAAAGAATAAAAATTATTAAACATTGTAAGAGGCAAATTTAATACGTGTCTTTAAAGGATAGGATAAATTTAAATTTCCATCGACAGTTAAAAGAAAATACTCAGGCAGAAAACCTCAAAACAATTTTTAAGTTAATGAAATATTTTTTTATATCAAAATGGAGAAAGGGAACTTTTATTGAAATATCTATCTTTTTTGACTATTTTATATTAAATTTACTAAACAAATCTTGGTGCAGCCATGTTTATTTAAATATCAAATTGAAGTAATCTGCCAAATTAACTATTACTTAATTAAAATTAAATATTTAATAATTGTGACGAAATCTTCATTAAACCTTTTTTATGGTTCATTGTATTTGCCAGCAATCTTAATCTTATAATTATCTAAGAGTTATCTTAACTTCAATATAAGTCATTGTGGCTATGTATGTATGTTCCACATCTCCTCTTAAACCACCGGAATGATTTCAACCAAACTTTGCAAACTTTTTATTTAAGACAATAGAAAGGTCACCTTCAACTTTTCAAAGCCCAAAAGTTACTTAAAATTTCAGTTAATTAAAAATTAAGTAAGGCGTTTTTCCGCGATATCTTTGGAAAATATTTTCTCACGAAACTATTTTTACACCATTTTAAATTTTAAAATATTAGCTTGTCAGTGACAAAAACTTCATTTCTATACAATTTGTTTCTCTCATTTTAATATTTTTTTCAAAGTTAATTTTATACAGAATCCATATTCTTTATGGTTGAAGAACAAGAATAATGCGAAGAACTGTTGCCAGAATATATTAACAGAATTCTGGACGAATGCTAAAAGAAAATTTTAAAAGTAGACGATTAGCAGTTTATATCAGGATCAACTATTGATTTGATTTATTTTCATGCTTTAAATTAATGAATAATTAACTAGTTAATTTAATTGTTTCGAAATATTCATTTAAACCTTTCTTTTACTTTAGTACGTTTCTTTTTAGTTAATTGCAGGGTGTTAGCAAAATTTGAAGTACCTATATAACAAATAATAATGTATGGTGAAAACGGCTGTTTTTAAAAATCGCCTGGTTCAATTGATATTCTCACTTTAATTAAAAACGTTTCAGATAAGAAAAGAAATTTGTGCATTATAATTTTTATACAATAGTAGTTTTTACATTAAAAATAGTAGACATGTAAGCAGAAGAATCCGGATTAAAATCCGGAGCAAATTCAGGTATATCAGCTTGTTTACCGTATAAAAAGTGAAAATGAATGCGGCTGATGTGAGCTCATAACTTCTAAGGAATTCTAGCTGTCAAAAAACTTTCAATATAAAAGTTGTTCGTTATGATTAGGTGATAATTTGCCTAATTGAAATTTTCTTTCTATCTTCAATCGTAACAGGGTAATGGGAAAATGATAAATTTGGGGAGGAATTAAATATCGCTTTTCATCTCAAAACTTCTAAGCAGTTCTAGCTAAAAAAAACTTTTAATATAAAAGTTGATCGTTATGATAAGGCGATAATTCGCCTAATTGAAATTTTTTTCTATCTTTAGTCGAAACAGGGCTATGGGGAGATGATAAATTGGGGGAGGGGATTGAAAATGACTTTTTAGCTCATAACTTCTAAGCAATTGTAGCTATAAAAAAGTTTAACTACAAAAGTTATTTGTTATGATGGGACAATAATTCAACTTATTTGAATTTTCTTTCCATCTTCAATCGTAAGAGAATTATGGGAAAAGGAAATTTACAATCCCCACAAATTTCACCCCCCTTTGAGCTGGTTAGCCCATCTACCGAACTCGACCGAGATTTTAACTATCCTTACAACATATACCACGCTGGTTAAATATTTAAACCCAAATTATACCAGTTATCGTGTTCATAAGCTAACATGGGAAAAAGCGTTATATACATATATAAAAGAGGCAAAACATAATAGAAAAACAATAAAATAAATTACAAACATTCATATCAAATTTGAAAGGATATGAAAAAAAAAACGAATTGAAAGTATATCCGAGTAAAGACAACAATGCGAATAGTAACAGATGGAAAAATATAAAAATATGTCACATACATAATGAATGCGCTAAAAGCTGCAAATCCAAAAGCGCTGTGGTAGATAGAGTATAAATCGTAAAATGAAAGATTATAAAATGTGAAATGAAAAACGCAATAAAAGCTGCCACGCGCCACGTCAACATCCGTCCTTCTGGTACGTAAAATATTTATTCTTACTTTTTTCTAATGTTATCACATCGTAATTCTGTTTTAATTAATCAAAACTCCTCTTTCTGTTTTTTGGTTTGTTTGGCATTAGGGATGTTTTAGGCCTATATTATATTTATATATATATATATAAACTTTTTAACGAAGGGTGGCTTTGGGTTCTAGGTGTCATGATTGGTGAAGATATGCAGAAATCGTGTCAGGAGAACCATTGCAATAGGTAGATTTCCTGTAAGGAATCTACCTAAAAGGCTGGGAGGAGCGCTATTTTATGCAGGTACACCACTGTTGAAATCGAGAAACAATTCGTGATTTTTCGATAATGGAGCCAAGATTCAACCACCAGAGAACGGACACCACTGGTTGTTACCTTCATCTTTTAGATAGTATCGTTCACTCAGACGAAAGGATGGATTTGGAATGCTTCCTTATAATCGCATCTGTTCTTCATGATATAATTGTGCTGGGTTAGGAACCTTAGCAGTTGTACGACATATACAGGGTGGCCATAAATTATTGTACTCATTTTCAAAAGTTAATTAAAACAACTCTATAATGTAGAAACTTCGTTTTTTTAATGAGAGAGTACTTTAAACAGTTTTTTTCAGATAGGTTACCAGCCTTTACGGCGATCTAAATCTGCTGCAGCCGGAGATTCCCAACGCAGGTGTCAAAATGGCTACTGTGCAGCAGAAGACACATCCCCGGTTCCACGAAAACAAATAATTTGTAACAGTTCGAAGACATTTTCGCTTAGAGTATCAAAATTCCAAGTAAGAACTCCATTAAGCGTTGGTGCGAGTAATTAAGGAGTGAAAGCCTCTCTCGCTTGTTCAACAGCTTTGTCTGAGACCGATGGTCGTCCAGCACCTTTCCTGTTCCCTTAAATTGCTCATACCAACGCTTGACGGAGTTCTTATTTGGAGACTAACAATTTCGATACTCTAAGCGAAAACGCCTTTGAACAGTTACAAATGATTTGTTCTCGTAGAACCAGAGACGTGTCGTCTGCTGCACGGTAGCCATTTTGACACTTGAGTAGGGAATCTTCGGCTGCAGCAGATTTAGAGCGCCGTAATGGCGCATTGCCTATCTGAAAAAACTCTTCAAAAAGCTCTTTCATTAAAAAAACTATGTTGCTACATTATAGGGCTTTTAAAAATTAATTTTTAAAATGTGTCCAATAATTTTTGACCACTCTGCATATTTGAATGATCTTAAAATTTTGTCTTTTACCGAAAAGATGCCTTTTTAGCGAATGGTTACTTCTTCTCACTCATTCCATAAGTTCTTGCAAGATGTTTTCACACGCTTTTATTAAACTTGAGTTGTCTGATGATTGCAAAGACGGAATTCAGTAATCGATTTTTCACTTATTTCCTCATATGCTGGAGTTATGAGAGTTTGACAGACTAGTTCTCCCGATGATAGTGTAATGTCTTCAGAAATTAATTATCAGTTAATCAATTATTCATTATCATATTTTATTATTATCAATTATTCATTTCATATTTTAATTCCATATGAGTGACGTCATCTGGTAGTGAGTCTGTTTCATCTATAATAAGGAATTATGAAATACATTAAAGTATATAAAGTAGAAAATAATAAAAAACAAAAAATTCTTAAAAAAGCAGCTTTATTAATGTACTAAAAAGCAGAAAATAATTAATTTCTTCCATTAAATATAAGATCATAAGAACAAAATCATAAAAGCCTGAGGCACTGAAAACAAACCTGTAAAGAAATTAAGCCACGATGACCATCACGAGAAAGAAAATTTCTAAGCATTCATTTAAAATCATATTATTTCATGATATAAAAGTAGTTAAAATTTCTATTTGCTTAGATATTTGTATCAGCGCCTCAAGATTTTTACGATTTATTTTGACGTTATTTTTTCGATTAAAAAATAACTTCTAATTCGTAGTGCAATATTAGAGGCGTATTGTAAAAGCAGTTTTATTTTTATTATTTTAGCAGAAGTATTCAAGTCTCATCATTATGAAATACTAATTAATATTAATTTATTATGCAAAATGTTGAGACTCATTTGATGGCCTTACCAGATGGGCCGTAAGGCGAAATATATTTCATGGTTAGTATATAGTTAATTATTAGTGGTTATTTAGGTGGTTTAAAGAGTCATTTGTAATACGTCAAAGACAGCCGAAGTTCACTGATCAGAGAAAGCTACGTAGAATATCACTATACATAGTCCAATACTCCTGAATATTTCCAAATGCATTTGAAAGTGGTCATATATTTGAACAGAATTAAGTTTTAAACAGCAATAGGTTTGTACATTTAAACCTAAATTTGTTCGCAGAGTTCAGCAGTCATTCACATCTTCTAACACATCTAAGACAGCGTTACGCATCGATGGGGCCATGCATAGCTTTCTATGTAGTGTAAGGATTTACTAATACTATAATCGTCTTTACGCAAAGAATTGATTACAACACTGCTGGCGACATTAAGTGATAAAGCACCTGTACTGTTATCATCAACCGAAACAATACCCAGTAACCTTTCACTACATGTACATTCAAAGTGCAGTAAAATTGGTGAAATGCTAAGATTTCTGAAGCAAACACTGAACATAAACCAATTACAGGCCCTAAATTCGCTGTCTTTACATCCCATGTCCAAGAAAGATTCCTTACTTACCTTGCTTTGCTTCGCACTCAGTTTCTTCATTCAATTATGCCGATTCTCATACTTGCAATAATATCTGAATGGGATTCCGGAAGAAACATATATGAAATGTCCCGAGGCTGACTTCCCCTATTCATGGCTTCTGATATGAACATGCTCGCACCGCTGGCTCTGTCAACAAGAAGGGAAACAAATATCCTTAGCCAGGCACATAGCTCCTTTGTTTGCTATCGGCATTAGAAATAAGGAGAAATGCACTCCTTTGGAGAAGTTCCACAGATTAAATGTTTCGAATGTCATTAGTTCCCACCATATCGAATTACTGCCATCTATAAATTAGGGAGGCAAGATTCATGGAAATGTAGAAATTCTGTGTAAATATCATTCTCACTCTCTGTGTGTATCAATCCGTCTAAAAGTAGTGCTGTTTTTGATTTATCTGTGCAAAATTATGACGAGAGTTTGGGTATATTGGGGGATTATGTTTGCGATCGTCTGGAGCTGGAAGTGTTTTATTAGCAAGGATTTTGTTTTGTTGGAATTTCAATCCAGTTCCGTTTGAGAAAGGGTTTTTGCCTGAGGTGGGCTTCTTTGTAGAATGAAGGATATGATCTCTCTTCAAATCTCTAAAGAGAGAAAAATTTCCAGGCATGTAAATCTTCCATTCTTCAAATAGATTTTGGGAGATTTTTGCTCTTGATAAATATTTGTTTCACGATGTAAATGGAACAAGGTAAGAGATTGTGAGGGGGAAGATTAAATTTATATTTGCAGGTGAATTTGTGCATTTTTCAATAGTCTGGTACTTTTATTTGTGTAAAAACTAATGGTATATGTTATGCATCAACTAACATCAAATTTGAATTCAAATAGGAAACTCCAAATCTTTTTATTCGAATACTTTTTACCAGAATAATACTAATCTTATTTGTGAAACAAATATAACAGAGTTTTTCTTTTGCAAATGTTTGTCTGGATAATTCGTTAGGACAATCTTTTATTTTAAAACTAGGGAAAAATGGTTTGGGCTATGGAAAAATGTAACAAGATAAATTTTCGATAATCCTTAACGAATGAGAAGCATTTCAGAATTTATTATGATAATTTATTCTTTCAACATGCTCTTTACCTATGATGCACATGTGGCGCCTTGATTTTCTTATCCGGTCCTGGCGTCATAAATATTTGACATGCATTCTGGATCAATATGTGATATCTTGTTGAGTTAGCTATATATATTAAATAGATTGTTTGCGTGTTTGAAAGCGACACACTTCACATCTCTCGACGGATTTCAAAAAAAATGGCGCGCCTTCGGACCCAGAAGAAATAACAAATAAAAGGCTGACACCCAGTAAAAAGGTTGAAATGGAGAGGCGGGAACCGGCATTCGAACCAGTTAGCAACTTGATATGCAATTGGCAGTATTCTTAATTTACAGAAAATTAATGGATGGCAAAAATTGTTTATTGCCGATGTTTATCTGCTTTTCTTGGTGTGCTCTACACATCTTCATATTATACCACATCTCTGTCTCTAGAGTTTGTATGTTCCCTATCCAGTTTGGTACACATATAGGTGGATTCAATGTATTACCATTAAACGAATTGATGTATCGAACCCCAATTATAACGAAAACAGAGCTTTTTGCTCGTCTTCCCGCTACTTTCACGTTAGTAAACACCGCACTGCTAAACCGGGTTCATTCCTGTATTCCACAGCGAGCACAATTACGTCTTGATATGTTAATTGAGCGGTCCTTCTGAACAGTTACCGCTGCAAAAATTACTTCTACGTGTACTGCTGCTTTTCATATTATATATCGTCATCGTTTTTTGAGTGCAATATGCTGGAAAATTAGGGGTTCTTTGGACACTTTCCAGAGGGAGGAATCGCGCTATGTTTGCTCATACGGTCATTAATGGATACCTTAATATTTACCTCTATTATATGAATAAATAATTTTCATCTTCGAGTCCCCGTATTTAATTGGTGTTTCATAGTACTTTAACTCGGGAATTAAAAGAATTCAGGACGCAAAGAGACTGAGACAGACTTGTCCCCCCCCCCAAATCAAATTAGTTTTGTTGCTGTTCAAGACGAGATAGATGCTGAAATGAAAGCAAACTTCAGTTTTGTGCTATCAGATTAGGTTTATTTTTCAAAATGTGTTGGAGGACGTGTTTTGGTAGATTTAGATCAGTGGTATAGTTGCAAAATGAGCAATACTGGGACGCTCTAAAAGCAGTGCCAGAAAGATCTAACCTGTGTGTGCTGTTTTGGGAAAGTTTCAAAATTTTCTTATTTAATTCTAACAAAAAAAGCAGTGCCGGAACGGCTTTCCGGCTCCACTACATCCCTGATTTAGAGAGACTTTAAAGATCCCACAATCAAAAATAACCTTTGTTCAATTTTCTAATTTTATGTTCACAGTTTCAAACAATAAATCTCGTGCACTATCTCATATTGCTACTCTTCAACTGTATTTAAGACATGTTTTAATGAATACCTATTAGGAATGGACATTATTTGAAGTAACAGTATAAATAATAATGCTGAACCACGTTCTCCATTTGTTCATAGGTAATGCGTTGTTCTAAAATCCTTTTTCTTATGTCACTGCCTATCGCAGAGTTTGTAATACAAAATATACAAAGAAAAATGCTCATACACAAATCAATTCCTCAAGAAATTAATAATTTATTAGGTTATGAGTAATAGCTCCAGATCAGTTGCCCCATCTATCGTAATAAATAATTTTCTTTTTAATAAATGCTCTTAAATAATAGTGTACTTGCATATTTCAACTATAAACAAACCATTCAAGAAATATTTTTTAGAATGAGCTACAAAGTCAGATATAATTTTATTAAAGCCAACTTTTAAAAATTTAGAAAGGATCTGTGATTTATGTCTATTTTTATTTGCCATTTTTTTACTTTCTCAATTTTTATGAATATGATTCGAAGTTCAATTTCGAAAATATACAATTGTATGTCATAAAAAAAAACGAGAAACCTCGAGTAAATTTGTCTTGATGTCAACTGAAGAGATTATTGTCTCACTCTCTTCAGACACTTTTTTTCCCCGCCGCAATATTATTCGGCGAATTATATTATTATTTTATTCCTCGAACTCGGAACCGTGAATGTTCTCTGTCAGTTGAATGGGCATATGCGGAAAGATTTACTGAAAATAATAAAAAAAGATACAAAGTAGAGCCAAATTTCACAACACACACAATGAATACAAAGTTTCTTGATTATAAAATATTAACTAAATGCTACCGATAAAAAAATTTAAACAAAACTCACTAAGCATAAAATGACATGGAAACATGACAGATGATTGAGATGGGATGAAACAGTCGTAAATTATGTATAAGTTAATACAACATACTTGGGGACTTTTTGTATAACCTGTATTTATTAGTATTTAAAACATAAATTGATTGGGTCGATTTATGTACTGTGTTAGGGGAAGGAAATAGGCACAAGTTGTGGGAGATGAGTTGAACTTGGGTGTAGGTTAAGAAATTGTTCCGATTTTGTATCTGGTGATCGAAGAGATTCGTTGTCCAGGAGAAACTTCAGAAGGTTCCTTGTTTTAATCCCGGATAATTTATTTTTCATTATTTTATTCCACCAGACTGTTTCGAATCCTGGGTGGGTTTGGTGAGGTGATAAGAAGCAATGAATGGGCAGCTGGTGGAGTAATGGAGTGGTTCACCCACAGCCCCGCACACTTCTACAAGAAACAGCTGTAATTCATATAGCAATTTACCATGCTGGTGTAAGCCTAGACCTGAGAACTGAAACTGAGTGAATATTTTTAAAGTTTCTTAACTTATTTATAACGAAGATTTTCAATTTAAAAATTTTATCAGATTCGCTATAACCTGCCATAATAGAGACAATCCTCCCCTCGACTTTTGCCTGTATTTCCACGATACTGCTCATACTGCGCTTAGCTCCACCGTATAGTGAAGAGCATGCATTTTGGAACAACGCCTCTTTCCTTTAATCGATGTGGTCCAAAATTTGATACAGATCTTTTATTTTGATCCAGTTATATTGCATCTATATCTTTTTTTTAAATTTTTATTTTGTTTCGGTACCTTTTCCCCTTGTTCATTCACTTCATTGCTTAATACCATTCATGTGTTCGTATGGATGTGACCAATTTTTTGTATATTTGTTTCTTTTTTTTTTCTCTTCCCCTTTTCTGTCTGCATTTGTTTCCCTTAATTTGAAGCTTCCTTCAACCCTTTTTTTTAGTCTTTTACTTACTTCTGTAAGCCTTGTGCTGTACTTGTTGGTGCACAAGGAGTTATTTCTCAAGAGATTGCAAAAAAGACTACATATCAATTTTATTATCTAGCCGAGAGGTTCCCAACCTGTGGTACGCGTACCCTTGGGGGTACGCGGGGGACCAGTTAGGCGTACGTGAAATTGATCTTGGTAATGGCGGAAAATATAAAACAGAACAATATTCTAGAATTTCGTTTTCTCATGTTCGCATGTAAAATGAAAGTGAAAATTGAACAAACCGAAAGCCTATTCATGTGATAAAAAAAGGAAGAAGTAGATTAATATCGAGTAATGAGTAATTGTCAGCTTTCATCATAAGTTAATGCGAAATTATTGCAATGCTGTTTTCATTTGCTTTGACGTTGAAGCAACACTATTTTTAAAAATGGAATCAAATCATGTCAAAACTGAATCCTACAAATATTATTTAGGTCATTAGAGTCTTTGGCTCTCAACCCTTTCACGTTCATTGGTTAAGCAATGAAACCACCCATTGAGCATTTTATTACTGCGCATGCGCGAAACCTAACGTAATTTTTCTTTCATAACTTTTACAGACATTATGGCCAACTTATATAAAAATTTCAGTTCAATATCATTAGTATTCACAAAGTTGTTGGCATTGCTAGAGCTGAATTGCTTGTGATCTCCAAGACAAACAAAATGATTAGTGCTCTGGCGCAAATTGATATTTTTTAAAATTGAATCTTCGAAAGTAATATTGAATTTTATGAAGGTTGAATATCCTGAATACTCACCTTTACTTTTAAATTAATAATTTAAATTGCATTTCGATGATAATTTATTCGGAGGAAAAATAGCCCGTTATCATTCATTGGTTTCAATGTGAAACCACAAATTTCTTGATAATAAAAAATACTAGATCTTTTCTATTACATATTTATGACCAGCCACATGTCTAATATTTATTTTTGAAAAAAATTTAGAAATTTTCCAAACGAAACATTTAGTGAACCTGAAAGGTTAAGCTAATCTCAGCCCTTGGCGTCATTAAGAAAAACTTTTTTGCGCTGA